>JAQJVL010000062.1:2469411-2749411 GCA_035578905.1 Stictocephala bisonia | reverse complement strand
ATTTTTAATTTTTTTATTTTGGGGGGGGGGGGGGGGGGGGGGGGGGGGGGGGGGGGGGGGGGGGGGGGGGGGGGGCCCCTTTTTTTCCCCCAAAAAATTTTTTTTTTTTAAAAAAATTTTTTTTTTAAAAAAAAAAAACCCCTTTTTTTTTTTCCCTTTTTTTTTAAAAAAATTTTTTAAAAAAAACCCCTTTTTTTTTTTGGGGGAAAAAGTCCTTTTTTTTGGGGGTTTTTTTTAAAAAATTTTTTTTTTTTTAATAAAAAAAAATTTTTTTAAAAAAATTATTTTTTTTTTTTTCCCAAAAAAAAAAAAATTTTAAAAACCCCCAAAAAAAAAAACCTTTTTTTTTAAAAATTTTAAAAAAAAAAAAAAAACCCCCTGTTTTTTTTTTCCCCCCCCTTTTTTTTGGGGAAAATTTTTTTTTTAAAAAAAAAAATTTTTTAAAAAAAATTTTTTAAAAATTTGGGAAAAAAAAAAATTTTTTTTTTAAAAAAAAAAAAAAAAAAAAAAAATTTTTAAATTTTTAAAAAATTTTTTTTGGGGGGTTTTATTTTTTTTTTTTTTTTTTCCCTTTTTTTTTTCCCAAAATTTTTTTTTTTTCCCTAAAAAAATTTTTTTAAAATTTTTAAAATTTTTTTTTGGGGGAAATTTAAATTTTTTAAAAAATTTTTAAAAAGGGGAAAATTTTTTTTTTTTTTTTTTTTTAAAAAAAATTTTTAAAATTTTTTTTTTTTAAAAATTTTTTTTTAAAAAAAGGAAAAAAAAAAAATTTTTTAAAATTTTTTTTTTAAAAAAAAAAACCCCCTTTTAAAAAAAAAAAAATTTTTTAAAAAAAATTTTTTTTTTTTTTTAAAAAAAAATTTTTAATTTTTTTTGGGGGAAAAAACCAAGATTGGTTTTTTTTTTTTAAAAATTTTTTTTTTTTTTTTAAAATAAAAAAAAAAAAAATTTTTTAAAAAGGGGGCCCCCCCCAAAAAAATTTTTAAAAGGGGAAAAAAAAAAGGGCCCCCCCAAATTTTTGGGGTTTTTTTTTAATTTTTTTTAAAAAAAAAATTTTTTTAAAAAAAAAAAAGGGGGGGGTTTTTAAAAAAAAAAATTTTTTTTTTAAAAAAAAAAAATTTTTTTTTTTTTAAAAAAAAAACCCCCAAAAACCTTTTAAAAAAAATTTTTTTTTTTTTTTTTTTAAAAAAAAAAATTTTAAAAAATTTTTTAAAAAATTTTTGTAAATTTTTTTTTTTAAAAAATTTTTTAAAAAAAATTTTTTTGGGAAAAAAAATTTTTTTTTTTTTTTTTAAACAAAAATTTTTTTAAAAATTTTTTAAAAAAAAAAAAGGGGGAAAAAAAAAAAATTTTTTTTTATTTTAAATTTTTAAAAAAAAAAATTTTTTTCCCTTTTTCCAAATTTAAAAAAAAAAAAGGGTAAAAAAAATTTTTAAAAAAAAAAAAAATTTTTTTTAAAAAAAAAAAAATTTTTTTTTT
Organism: Stictocephala bisonia; assembly: GCA_035578905.1. Lineage (NCBI taxonomy): Eukaryota > Metazoa > Arthropoda > Insecta > Hemiptera > Membracidae > Stictocephala > Stictocephala bisonia. The sequence continues at coordinate 2,747,932 of JAQJVL010000062.1, read as the reverse complement.
TTTTTTTTTTAAAAAATTTTTTTAAAAAAAAAAAAAAAAAAACCAAACCCCCAAAAAAAAAAGGGTGCCCCCTTTTTGGGGGTTTTTCCCAAAAAAATTTTAAAAAGGGTTTTTTTAATTTCCAAAAAACAAAAAAAAAAAATGGGGGTTTTTTTTAAATTTAAACCCCCCTTTTTTGGTTTTTTAAAATTTTTAAAAAAAAAAACCCAAAAAAAAATTCCCCCCCCCCCTTTTTTTTTAATTTTTTTTTTTCCCCCCGGAATTTTTTTAAAAAAAATTTTTAAAAAAATTTTTTTTAAAGGGGTTTTTTTTTTTAAAAGGGTTTTTTTTTTTAAAAAATTTTTTAGGGGGGTTTTTTTAAAATTTTTTTTTTTTTTAAAAAAAATTTTTTTAAAAAATTTGGAAATTTTTTTTTTAAAAAAAAAAAAATTTTTTTTCCCCCAAAATTTTTTAAAAACCCAAAAATTTTTTTTTTAATTTTTCCCTTTATTTTTAAAAAAAAAAAAATTTTGGGGGAAAAACCTTAAAAATTTTTTTAAAAACCCCCTTTAAAAATTTTTTTAAAATTTTTTACCAAAAAATTTTTAAAAAACCCTTTTTTTAAATTTTAAGGGGCCCCCCCCCCCAACCCAAACAAAGGGGGCCCCCCCCCCCAAAAACTTTAAGGGGGCCCCCCCCCCCCCCCAAAATTTTTTTGGGTTTTTTTCCCCAATTTTTCCCAATTTTAAAAAAAAAAAATTTTTTTCAAAAAAAAAATTTCCCCAAAAAAAAAAAAAAAACCCCCTTTTTTTTCCCTTTTTTTTTTTTTTTTTCCAAAAAAAAAAATTTTTTTGGGGGGGGGCCCTCCCAAACCGGTTGGGGAAAAGGGGAAAAAAAACCCCCCCCTTTTTTAAAAAATTTTTTTTTCCCAAAAAAAAAAAATTTTTTAAATTAAAAAAATAAAAAAAAAGGGGGAAAAAAAAGGTTTTTTTAAAAAAAGGGGTTTTTTAAAAAAATTCTTTAAAAGGGAAAAAAAAAAAAAACCCAAAAAAATTTTAAAAAAATTAAAAAAACCCTTTTTGGGGTTTTTTTTTTTTGGGGGTTCCTTTTGGGGGGGTTGTTTTTTAAAAAAAACCCCCCCCGGGGGGGGGGGGTTTTCCCCAACCCCGGGGGGCCCCCCCCCCCTTTTTTTTTTCCCCCCCCAAAAGGGGGGAAAGGGGGTTTCCAATTTTTTTTGGGGGAAAAAGGGGGGTTTGGGGGGGGTTTGGGGGGGGTTTGGGGGGGGGTTTTTTTTTTAAGGGTTTCTTCGGGGGAAAAAAAACCCGGGGAAAAAAACCCGGGGGAAAAAGGGGGGGGAAAGGGTTTTTCCCCAAAATAAAAGGTGCAAACAAATTTGGTTCAGAAACCAAAAAATCGTAAATAAAATTTTTTTGGTTATTCACAAACTAAGGGTAATGAAATTAGTACAACATTTTTTACAAATCTTCCTTCTTATAAAGGATCCCTTCGGTTTCTGTTCACTGTAAAAAAATTGAACATCAAATTATCTTTAACAATTTTTTTGATTTTAGAATCAACCCCAACCGACTTTTGCAAAATGATTGAGGGAAAGGGTTTTTGGGCCCCAAAGATATTCAAAGGGGAACCCAAAAAAAAATTGCCAAGCAAATACTGGGTTTGAAAAGGGGGCAGGTCCCCTACAAGTTGAAGATGAATCAATTTTGGGGGACATGGTAATGTTTTAAAAATTTTGATAAACCAAAAATTTTTTAAATATTTGCATAAAAATTATATTAGTTTTTCGCCTTAATTCTGTAGGGAAAATTAAAGAAAAAAAATTTAAATTTATTTGACTCATTTAATTCTTTTTCAACCCTCAGGGGAATTATATTGGAAAAAAATTCTTAGTGGATTATTAGGTAAATAAAAAATAATCGATTCTTGCCCGGGGCTAAGTTTTTATTTAGTACATGTATAAAAATTTTTGTAATAAAGTATGTAACTTTTAAAAGTATGTAAAAAGTTTTTAAATTTGAATAAACGTGTTGGTAAAATAACAGCACAAGTTAATTTTACACAACAAAATTATTACCAAAAAAGACAAAAATGCCCAAATATTAAATTTTGGTCCGATTTTGGGGAAAACCCCGCTCACCTTTCAGACCCGAGGAAAATTCAAAAAAAGAAAGTATTTAAAATACATGTATTATTTATAATAATAAATCAATTAAACTGCACCTTTTTCTGTGAAACCCCTGGTCTGAGGGGAAATGAGTGGGTTCCACCCAAAAACCCATCCTATAATTTTTGTGCATTTTTTACTTTTATTGGGAATAAACTTGTGCAAATTTTTTGCTTTTTATTGTAATTATTTTTTGTTGTTTGGCTTCACCCTTTTGCTGTATTTAAAAGATAAACCCTCTTGTAAATAACGTTTTGGGTACCACCCCTTGACGCAGTTGTTTACTGGAAAAAAAATATAAATTTTGTTATGACAAAAAAGCGTTTAAACCTAGTTTTAAAAAAATTTTATGTTTAAACCCCAATGTGTTTTAGTTTTGTATTTAACTAGTATTTACTGTATTTCCTAAAATTCTGAAGTATTAAATTTACAAGATTTTCATTTTAAAAAAAAGAAGGGAGACTAAAAAACAAGTTTAAAAAGGTTTTTCCCTTTCCAAAAAAAGCCTGACTTCCCGAAGCGTTTTTAGTATTAAGCATCTGTTTAGTATTCCCGTTTATGAAATATATGGAAACGTTTACTTGTACCTTGAAACTAAAACCAGTTCAAAATTTTTTTTATCTTTAAAAAAAAACTCCCTATTTTTCATGGTTAAAATCATATCCCGGACATACAATTATTTATCCAAACCCTTTAAATCCATTTTTCAGAGTTTTTTTTTAAAGGGTTTAAAAAATTTGGAACATAAAATTTTTCGCCCTATTTACATTTTACAAAAAAAACCAAGGGGAAAAAATTTAAAAAAAATGCCCCCCAAGGAAAAACCCCCTTGAAAAGTTTTTCTAGAGTTTAAAAACACTATTTACATTATGGTGTCATTTTGTATCAGGAATGGTTTTATGGATAACTAATATGGATGTATGGATAACTAATTAGGCCCGCTGAGGTATCTCAGAATTTAAAAAAACAAAAAAATAAAAAAATTTTTTATAAATTTTTACAAAAAAGTTTTTGTAATAAAAGGGGGTAGTTTGAAAAATTTGTACTTTTAGATTGCTTACTTATTTAAAAAATAAAAAATACTTAACACTTAGCCAAAACTTTTTTGGTTTTTTTTTTTCAAGAAACGATTTCAAATTCGTAAACCCATCATCATTGAAATTTTTTTTTTTTTTTAAATTAAAAAAAAAAAAAATTTTTTAAATGATGAAAGTCTTACGAACTGAAATCGATCTTGAAAATTAAAAAAAACCCCCCAAAAAATTTCAAAAATGTTTTTTAAATTTTTTTATATATAAAGGGGGTAGGTAACAGTTTTTTTTCTTTTTAACTGTTTGAAATGAAAAAAATTTTTAAATCTACTCCCGGTAGGAAAATTATACAAGGTGTTTTGTTTAAAAATTTGCCCGTTTTGGAAAATAATTTTTTTGGGTTTTTAAAAAAAAAAAATTTTTATAAAATGTCTCCCTACCCCTTATTTTCTTCTGTAAGTGATTTTTAAAAAAAAAGGGGTTAATTTTCTCTGAAAAGGGCCCTTTGAAACAAAAAACATGAAAATTTTTTATGAATGTTTATCTTTATAGTTTTTTATATACCCTTTTTTAAAATTTTATTTTTTTTTTTTAATCCCTTTTTAAATTTTTTGCCCATTTAATAATTTTTTAAAAATATTATCTTTAAAAACCTTAAAAATTTTTTCAAAACCTGCTGATACCAAAAAAATTTATTTTCTAAAAAAAAAGGTTTAAGATTTGGAAAAAAAAAATAAATGGGGAAAATTTGAAATTGTTTTCGAAAAACAATAGAGGGCTTCGGTAAGGAGTTTTTTTTTTTTGATTAAAAAATTTTAACAAACCAGTTACTTGTTCGAATTTTAAAAACCTTTTTAAAACCCTTTTTTGTAAAAAAATAAAAACAAATTTTTTTTAAATTTTTTTGTAATGGCATTTTTTTTACAAAATTTATTTTTAAATTAAGATTTTTGTAGCTTTTTACAATTTTTAAAGGGTGCAAAAATTTTAAAAAATTATTGTAAAAAAATCAAAATTTTAAGGGTTAAAGAAAAAAAAACCCAAAAAATTCATACTAAAATTTTTATGGTTTTTTTTTCAAATAGCTTTAAGAAATTAACCTTTTTTTTAAAAAAACACATTCCGGACAGACACGGATAAAAGGTGTGGGGGGTTTGGGTAGGGATTTGTACAATCAAATTTTTGTTTGTTTTTAAAACCCCAAGGGGAAAGACTCCCGAAGTTTTTTGGGCACCCTTTTATTTAAACTAGTTTTTGGAAGATTTTTTATAAAAAAACTCAGAGGCCTATGAAAAACCAATCACACCATTTTTTTCCCCTTCAAAATTTTGCATTATGAATGCATTTTTTGAATTGGGTTTTTAAGTTTTAAATAATTTTTATCCCAGTAAAAAGAAATAATTTGTTTTCGGGGGTGCATGAAAAAAATTTTCCAAAGTTATTAATAAAAAACCCCCCTTTTTATTTTACATTTTAAAAATTTAGTTTTACCCAAAAAAGTTCTTTAAATTCCCAAAAAAATTTTAGAATTTTAAAAAAATTTTAAAAAAAAATGTCTTATTTTAATTTTCCGGAAACAACCCTTTTCTTGGTTCAAAGGGGTTGCAAAAAATTTAAATTTCTTGGTCATGTTTTAACCCCCTGAAATAATGTTTTCGATTTTAAAAAAATTTCTTAAAAGCAGTAAATTTTAATTTGATCAACTAAAATTGATTCAAATCAATTCTAAATTACTGCTTTCCCTTTAAACAGTAAAAGTAAAGTATCACAAATTTTATGAATAAAATGTTTTCAAAATTTAAATTTTTATTTCATAAAATTTTGTATAAAAGGGGAGAGTTTTTTAATGAGGGGCCTTTTAAAGGGTGGCCCCCAAAACCTTTAAGGGACCATTGTAGGAGAGATTTAAATTTTTTTTTTGGTTAAATACATCCTTACTGTGTTTAAAAATTAAAAACCCGGGCCCCAATTTAATTTAATTTTCAACCCCCCGGGAAATGGAAAAAATTTAAAGGGGAAACTAAAAAAACTTTAAAGATTTGTTCTTAAAAAATTTTTTTAAAAACTTAAAAATTTTTTAAAACTTTTAAAAACAAATTTTTGTCAAACCCCGTCCCCTTTTTAAAAATAAATGTGAACACAAATTTTTGGGTTTTTTTAGTAATTTAAAAATGTGAAATTTTTTTCCAAATGAAAAATATTAAAAACCCAAAAAACCGGGGGGACACATAATTTTCTGTCTAACAGTAAAGGAATGTATTCCTGAAAATTTTTTGTTTATTAAATTTGAATGTGAAAAATTTTCTGTTTAGCTTCCCCTGATTTTTTATCTTTCAATGAATGGTTCAACAAGGGGCCAAACACACAATGCTGAAATAAAACTCCCCCAGGGGAGAAACCCCTCCCTTTTTTATAGAGCCCGCTAATGTGAGCTGCCCAAAAAACTGTGGAAATTGGCGAAACCCTTGGGGGCCCGGGACTTCAGTAAGGAAACCCAAAGGGCCCCTGTGGGTTTTTGCTGGGGTTTCAGTTGGTAGGTCACCCAATTCCCTTTCCCAAAAAAAATTATTAGAAAAACCAAAAAAATTTAAATAAATAGTGAAAAACCCCATTATAGAGGGCCCGCGTTTTCAAGGACTGCAGGGCCCGTGACAGGGCAAAAAAACCCGAAAAAAAAATTAAAACAGCAAATATTGTTTTATTTTTGTTAAATTTTTTTTAACCCCGAATTTTGAAAAAATTGGCCCTAATTCCTTTTGGAAAATAATTTATGGAAATTTTTAAATTCACAAGATTAAGATGTTTAATGAAAAGGAAACCCAAGGGTTGGGTTTTTCCCTTTAAAATTTTTTGTTAATTATTTAAAGGGGGATTAATTTTGTTTGGCTGGGGGGGGACCATTTTTTAAAGGGCCTTTCCTTTGCGGGTTTTAGTTAAAGGGGGGGAAAAAAATTTTTACCCAAACCTTTCCCGTGTTAAAAAATTTTTAAAGCGGAAACATTTTTTAAACCAAAAAACCCCAAATTTTAAAATTCCCTTTTCCCCCCCACCCCAAACCAAAAGAGGGGAAAGGGGAAAAAGTTTTTTTTAATTTTTTTAACAAAACAAAATTTTTACCCCAATTCCCCCAAAATTTTTTGGTTTATAAAACCCAAAAAAATGAAAGGAAATCCCCCCCATAAACCGTTTCCCAAAAATTTTTGGGTAAACCAAAGGGAAATTTTTCGTTTTGTTTAAAAAAAAAAAATTGTTCGGTTCCCAAAAACAAAGGGGTGCTTTTCCCTTTGGTGTTTCAAGTAAAAGGTGCGAAAAAAAAAATTTTTAAACCAAATTTCTAACCCCAAAAAACGAAATAATTTGAAAATTTTAAAAAACAAAAAATTAAATTTTTTAAAAATAACGGGAAACCGGGTTTTTTTTGTATAGAAACCCCAAAAGCAAAAATTTTAAAGAAAAATAACATTAAAAGGGGGGGGGGGGTTTTTAAAAATTAAAGACAAATTTAAATTTTCCAAAATAAACCCTTTTTTATTTGGGGCCCCCTTTTTATCGTTCCCCCCAAAAAAAAACCGAAAAAAATTAAAATTTTTTAAAAAAATTAAAAATTTTGAAAAAATTTCCTTTTTTTTAGGAAATTTTGGGATAAAATTAAAAATTTTTTATATTATTTAAAAATTTTAAGTTTTTTGGTTTTTGGGAAAAATTTAAAATTTCAATTTTAAAATTGCATTAAAAAAAAAAAATTGGAAAATTTTAAAATTTGGAAAAATACATTTTTGAAAATATTCCCCGTCCCCCGGAAAAAAAACTTTAATTTTCTTTTTTTGATTTATTTTTAAAATTTTAATTATTTTTTAAAAAAAAGATTTTTTAAAATTTAAAAATATTTTTAAATTTTTTTCAAATTTTAAAGGGGAAAAAGGGGGGTTTTCAATTGTTGGGTTGCCTTTCTTACTTTTTTGGGGCCCCTTATGCAAAAGTTTTTGGGGGTTATAAACCGGCCCCAAAATGGGAATCCCTTTTCCCCCCCCCTTTGGGGGGAATTTTTGTACAAACTTTATTTTTTTTTTTAAATTTAGATTTTTAACCCTTTCCTTTATATTTTTTAGGTAATTTTAAGATTTTCCAAAAATTTGGGAACCTCCAAAAATTTTAAAAACCGGTTTTTTTAATTTTTATCCAAAAACCCCCAAAAAAACCCGTTTTTTTCCCAAAGGGGGTAGAAAACAACCCTCAAAAATTTTCATTTTTTTCCCGTAAGAGGTTTAAAGCTGGCCCTTAAAATTTAAATTTTAAAAACAAATTTCAAACAGTGTACAAAAAACCTTTTAAAAAGGCATAAAATCCCAGCTAATTTTTTGTTCATTGTGGGAAAAGTTTAAAGTTCCCTTTCTAATAATTTTTGATATGATTGAATATTTGGAATTTTCCCCCCTTTTTAAAATTTTTCTAGAGATAAAACTTTGTTATGTAAGAGAATGGCAGAGGCTTGGGGCTTCCTTTGATATGAAGGGGTTTTTTTATTTTGGGGGAAACCCCCGGGTAAGCAACCCAAAAAGAGTCACCCCTTTTGCGGGAAACAAAGGCTGTCGGCTAGTAAATATTACATGTGCATATCCAACTAAAGGATTGTACTTTTACTTCAGTTCATTAAACCCTATAAAAAAAAATTTTTTTTTACAAAGCAGACTTTTTTATTTTAACCCTTTTTCTTCCGTCAAAGGAGACAATGCCATTAAAACCCATATAGGTTCCCAAACCAAAGGGGAAGCAATGGGCAGTAAAAATGGACATGGACAAATTTTTTTCAAAAAATTTCAACCCCCCAAATTATAAAAAAAAAAAAAATTGGGAAAATTCCCACTTAAGCTAAGTTTTAATTTTTTTCATCAATTAAAATAACAGATCCCCCGTGCTGGCTTTTTTGGTCCCGGACCTATGTATTTTTTTCCCATGGCATTGTCCCCCCCTGAGAGGGGCAAAAGGTTTGGGCCCCTGGGTTTTATGAGACCTCAAAAAAAAAAAAAAAAAAAGTCTAGGACATTAACCCTTTCCCTAGGTCCCTGTAACGGGCTTTCCCCCGGGGGAAGGGTTCTTTCTTTAAACAAAAAGGGTTTTTTTGGTTTTGGACCGTCAGTCTTTTGGAAACCCCCCCCCCAAATATTTTTTGTTTTTAAGTTAAAAGGGTATAACCCTTTTTTGGAACAAACCCCCAAAACCCCTTTGGTTTTTTTAAAAGGGGCCCCGGGCAGTTTTGCTTTTAAATGTTTAATTCGTTTTTTTGAATAGAGAACGTAGGGCCTGGGGTAATTTGCCGTGGGGGTGGGCCTTCCCTGTTAGAAAAAAACCCGGGGGAAAAATTGAGTCCTGAGTGGCCTTTTTGGGGTACCTCGTTTTTTGGGAAAAATATAAATAAATTTTTTAAATTTTTTAGGGTTTTTGTTACTCTTTAAAATTTAAATTTTTGTAAAAAAAGTTATTTGTATAATTTTTAAATGTGTAAATAATTTTGTTTTTAAAACGTATGTAAATAGTAAACCCCTTTTTTTTTGCTGTAAATAAAAAATAAATTTGGAAAAATGAATTTAAAAAAGGGGAAAAAGGGAAAGATTGCACGGCTTTTTACAAAAAGGGAGGGAAAAAGGGGAAAACCCTAATAAAAAACCCCAAAAAAAACCAAAAAGGTTCTTTCTCAAGACAACTATTTTCCGATTTAAGGAAAAGGGGGCCAGTTTATGAAGAAGAAATGAAAATTTGGGAAATTGGGAAAATTTTACAAGAAATTGGACTCAAGCCCGTTTTTGGGAAAATGGAAAAATTTAACTTTTTCCCCTTGATTTGATGAAAAAGGAAAATATTCCCCCTATCACTTGGTTTTTAAAAAATTTCCACTGTTGGGAAAAACCCAAAGGTTTAAAAATTTCCAAAAAATTATTAGCAAAGACAAAAAATGCAGTGGGATTTACTTCCTCCAACACAAGGTCGGGAGAAATAGAAATATTATAAGAATTAGAAAGGGTCATGCCAATGATGTATTTATTAACTTTTTTGTTTTTTATTAACTTATATTAAAATATCAAATAATTATTCAATTAATTTTATTACTTCAGATTAGTTGATACAATCAATTTTATATCAGTGTGTAAATCATTAAAATATCAATTATTAAAATCAATTTATGATTTATTGTACATTTTTTAAATATTTAAAATATAAAATAATTCTTCAATTTGTTATTGTAATTGAAACGTGATGTTACTGTAACCTGGAGCAAAACTCTGTGAGCGACTTTCGTCTATTGGAATCAAAGCGACCTATGGAAGATTAATGAAATGACTACGTGGTTCATAAAGCACTGTTATAAGTACATTTTGTTACCACTGACAAAATTAATAAATCTATCATTCACTTACACAAAGCGCTTCAATGGCCGTTTGTTTAGGCCATCTTTTTTAAAAACAGCAAAAGTTACCAATTAAAAAAAAGAATGATCCCAGCAATGTAAACAACTATTGACCAATATCAATTGTTCCAGTCCTCAGTAAAGTGTTTGAAAGAAATCTTCCTTTAAAGACTAGAAAATTTCTTTGAGAGATTTGAGATTCTTTCTCCCAACAACTTGGATTTAAAAAAACCAAAACTATTATAGATGCCATCACAAGTCTTTTCGACTACGTTGTCAATGGCTTGGAGAGGGGAGAACAAGTGCTTACCATATTTCTTGACACCTCTAAAATATTTGACTGTGTGTGGTGTCAGGATGGTGCTTATCATAGATTTATATGAACAGTTAAGAGTTAACATCTAAAAATTCAATAGTATATTATATTATTTTCATGTATTTGTTCAATTTACGTCACAGTGATGTATTTTGTGTTCACCAGGAAGGAAGTTAAAACCTGTATAATAACATCAGACATCCCGAGTTTTGTATTTTCTCATTTAAGTCTGTTTTTAAATTAACACTTTGATCAACAACTCCTGTATTCGTGTTGTGATCTATATATATAAAAACCAAATGTCGCTGACTCACTCATCAGGAAATCTCAAAAACCACCAAATGGATTTACACCAAATTTTCAAGGAAATTAGCTATAGTATCGAAGGGACCCACTAAAAAAGGATTTTTCGAAATTCTATTCCTAAGGGGTACGAACAGTCCCTCAAAATTTCATTTTTTTCCATAAGAATTAAGTAAGCAAAAAAAGCAATAATTTAATTTAATAATTTATTTAAGGTTAGGTTAAAGGGCACTAGGCCAGGAATTAGTATATTAGAGAGATAGGACATCATCAAACTTACCTTAAAAGACAAGTTCACTAATATCAGAGTAGTAGTCACAACACAAAATAGACATAATCTCACAAATTTTCAACACCACAGGCATTTTCTTCAGGTGAATAGAGGGAGGGAGAGAGGGAGATTCTTCCAGACTTCCAGTCTTACCAGACTTCAAGTGAACACTCTGCATAAACATGTTATTGAAGCGACAGTATTTACTGTCTTTATTCCCTGTACACCTCTTATTCTGTCGGACTTTCATTTTGAATTCAAACGTCTCCAGTTCCCTGTAGAGTTATGCTATGCGATGACTATCAACAAAGCACAAGGGCAGAGTTTGAAGATGGCTGGTGTCAATCTGAGGAGTAATGTTTCTCACATGGCCAGTTGTATGTAGCATGTTCAAGAATAACTCATATGAGAGCCTTGTCGTCCTTCAGCCATAAAAATGATTAAAAAAGTTGTTTACAAAGAAGTACCCAGAACTTAAGAAATAATAAACAAAATCAACTTTAGTAGCTGCACTTATCTAGGAGACTGTTAGCAGAAGGTATACAAGTATGTGTTTTAATTAAATTAAAAACCCTAAAATAAAAAATATTAACTTTTGGAAATAGTCCAATTTGCTTATTGAAATTATTCAGGTTTATTTAAGTAATAATTATGAATGTTAAACTTAACTTTTACTAATTTAAGTAGTCCTAAATACTACTAATTATAAATTGTAGCGAAGCACAGGTTCTTCAGCTAGTATAACATAAAGACACTTACTAGACTAATTTTATTTTAAAATCATTCTGTCATTTAACTGTACAACATCTGTTGATAGAATGAAACATCTGTTTGTTTAGTTATCATTTTGGACATTGAATCTCAACATTCATGATTCATAATATTTTACTGGATGCCTAACTTTGGTAATCTGCCTATATGTGTTATTTCAAGTAGACAGTAACATTTCTTATATTTCAGACTGGAGCATTAGAGGGACAACATTTTCGCAAGACCAAAAAATTAGTGTCTCTCAGTGAACAAAACCTTGTTGACTGCTCGAAGAAGTACGGAAATGATGGTTGTAATGGTGGTCTTATGGATAATGCCTTCAAGTATGTCAAAGACAATAGGGGAATTGACACTGAGGTTTCTTATCCCTATGAAGCGGAGGTAATATTCACTAAAATTAGGAATATCAAGTAAAATATATTATTTTATTTTCTTACAAAGTAATAAAGCTATAGTATGCTAAATTAAGAGCTGTGAAAATGCTTGATATATAATAAGAATTCTACAATTATACTTAAAATATCGTAATATTGACTTAACACGTTCAGAGTGTTGTTATAATTTCTCGGCCATTCATCCTGTGCGTTACGCGATCTTGGGGTCTCATTGCATATCATTAATTCAGTGCGGAACGAGATCCCAAGATCTCGTTACGCAACAAAAGTTCTGTGCACAAATCACCTTTACCAAATTTAAGATAGAAACACCAGTTATTGTTTTTAGAAAATATCAAATGTCTACATTTAAAAAAGTGATATGCAGGTTGTGGATATAGGTATAAAGGGGGGAACGTGGCCTTTTCGTTTTTATCAAATTTGGTTTTTTGGGCGCCAAAAAATAAGGGAAGGGTTTACCTGTTAAATTTCTTTTCCCAAGCCTTTGGAAGGGAAATAAAAAGGGTTTTTTTTGGGTTTTAAAAAACTTTAAAAATTTTTTTACCAAACTCAGCCCCCAAACCCCAAGTTTTAAACCAAACCCTTTTCTCCCAATTTTTCAAACAACAGCCCCGGAAAAATCTTTTTTGCCCTTTTTTAATAAAATTTCGTTTTGTCTACCATTTGAAAAAGAATCCCCCTTAAAAAGGTTCCCCCTGAAACCCCGCCCCCCCCCCTATAAAACCCCCCCCAAATATATGCGAATTAGGGGGCCCGACTAAAAACCCCTTTGATCTCGGGGTAAAGGTTTTAAATTTGGGTTTCTATTAAATTCACAAAAAAAAAAAGATTCCATACAGTTAAAAATCCCCGCAACAATGCAAATTTAAATTAAAAAAAAAAATATCACAAACGGGGAAAAAAAAAAAAGGAATTTAAAAGGGAATTTCATCACCGTGGGGGGAATATAAGTACCCACACGAATCCCGGTTTTCTTGTCCCAGTGAAAGTGTTAAACTCTTAATAAAAAAACCCCCCTTTTAAAAATCTCCGATCTAAAATGGTCGGGTTTTCCCTTGGGGCAGGTAAACCTCTGAGCGAACCCCCTCCTTTAAAGCACCACCCGCCTACCTTGCCCCTGGTGGGGGTTCGGAAACACCCTTTTAAACCCCTAGGTTCCCCGGTTAAGGACCCCGGGTTTTAAAAAGGGTCTTAGCCCCAACTCTCCTTGGTTTTAAAAAAAGACAAACTTTAAAATCACAGGAATTTTTTTCCCAATTGAAAATTAGATTAACAATATTGAATAAAGTAAATTAATTTTAATTTAAATTTTTAAATTGGGCTTTAATGGTTCAATTTTGATTTTCTCTTAGCTTTTTAATCAAAATTTCCCAAAACGTAACTGAAAAAACCAAATTTTAAAAACTAAAAACTTCAAATTTTGTGGCAAACCGTTTGGGGATTTTTTTCTATCAATTTTTTCTTTTTATTCATTTTTTAAAAAATTTAAAAAACCTTAAATTTTTTAAAGTCTTCACTGAATTTTTTAAAATTTTCAAAAAAAAAACCACAATACTACAGATTATATTTAGGTTATGTGAATAAACAGCAGACTGTCAAAATATTCCTAACAGCCACACAACAGTTTGCTATCGTGGTTTATCAGTAAGAGCTTTTAGACTAGTTTTCTTTTTTTCAACAATCAATGCATTATAAAGAAGAATATCTATCTAATAATTTATGTTTAAAATTTTTTAAATTTAAAGGGTTTTGTATATAAAGCAGCCCTTAGATTTCACTGATTTCCCGATATTAAAATAATAGGGCAGGGGCCCCTTTTTAGAATGGTAAAGCTAAACTGTTTTTAAAAAAGGTTAAAAAAAAAAACCCCCCATTTTTAATTAAAGGCCAACCCCCCCATACAATGCAGTGGTTTTTGAACCCCGGGCCCCCCACCCAAAACAATACATGGTTAAAATTGGTTTTTCCGGGGCCCCCACCCCCTTCAATTTTTGTGGATTGCCCCGGCCCCCCACCCAAAACATTAAGTGGTTTTTAAATCGGCCCCCCCACCCATTTACTAAATTTGGGAAAAAAAATCAAAACATTCTCCCAATCAAAAATTTTGGGTTTTTTGGGAAGGTTTAAAAAGGGTTTTGGGGGCCCTTTTTTTTTTAATTAATTTTATTTACAAGGGTTTTTTGTTACACTGAGAGTACTGCTTTTTTAAGGGTTTAAAGTTTGTTTACCTGAAAAAGTGGAAGTACTGGGACTGACAATCTTTTTTACAAAAATAGTTTTTTAATCGAGAGAATTTGGGAAAAACCCAAAATTTCCCAAAAAAAGGGTTTTAAACCCTTTTTTTCAGTTAAAAAAATTTAAAAAAAAAATTACCCGTATTAAAGGGAAATAAAAAGTTAAAAACTTTTTTTTTTTAAGGGCCAAAAATTTATTAAGGATTTTTAAAATTAAACATGTAAGCTTTTTGTCATATTAGTTGTTTGATTTTTTTTTTATCAACTATATTTGTAATAAATTTCCCAGATGTAGTAGTTTAATTATTTTTTTATGTTTTGGTAGAAATAAATGTCACTATTCATATTTATTTTTTCTTTTGTAATTTCAAGGACGACCAATGCCGATACAGTCCTGAGGCCTCTGGAGGGGACTGATTTTGGTTTTTTTTGGGCATTCCGGGAAAGGGGAAGAGAAGAAAAATGATGGAGTGTGGTACTATTTGGTTTCCCCTCCGTAGCCCCTTGATTTTTCCCCGCCAGGAAATCATGCCAGTTGTACAGTGAAAGGGGGGTGTAACTTCATTTTTACAAACTTTAGTTTTTTGTTTGTTTCCCTTTTAACATTAATCTTTTCCCTTTTTTGGGTCAAAAACTTAAACCCCTTTTTTACGCCTAAGCGCTTTTATTTTCTTTGGGTCCCCCCCCCTTTAAAGCCCCAAAATTTGCCTAATAATTACAAAAAAAAAATATTTTTTAAAAAAAAGTTTCCCAATTTAATTCGTCAGGGGTTTGGGTTTTTGGGTTTTTTTGAGAGACGCATTGTGCGACAGTGACCTTTTTTTTGGCCTGTCAATCACTACAAGACCTTTTTTGTCTTCCGTGTACATTTTTCCCCTTGCCAAACCCCCCAAACCCCCAAACGAATATACGCCCCTACTGTCAAAACCCAAACCGTTGTTAAAATTTTCTGCGCCTTTTCCTCTTTGAAACTGTTGTGTTTAAATTGTTTTTATCCCCTTACTTTAGTTTAAAAATAAGTTTAATTATTTACTAATTTTAACTGTCCCAAAATAGGGAAAACCGGATGATTTGCTTTTGAAATTGGGGGCCAAGGGGGGGGGGTTTTAATAACGAATTTCACCTGCCCTTTTGTTTTTACTTATTTTTTTTAAAATTTTAATTTGGGTTTAACCCCGGGGCCCAAGCTTTAACAATTTTAAAACCCTTTTAAATTTCTCCCAATTTTAAATTTTGTTTTTTTTTTAATTAAGTTTTAAAATTTTTTTTTTAATTTTAATTTCATTTTGGAAAATTGGGTATTCCCCGGGGTTTTTCGTTTTCAAATAAAAATGTTTTTGCCTTTATTTACATTTTTTTTTTTTTTCAAAAAAGGTAAAATGCTTAAAAGTTTAAAAATGTTTTTTCAATTTTCTTTTATTTTTCCGGGAAAAAACCCAAGGGAAAAAAGGGGGGGGCAACAAAAACAAAAAATTTAAGTTTTATAAAAAATGGGCCTTAAAGGAAAATACCCTTGGATAAAAACGCTTTAAAGGGATTTTTTTTAAAACCATCCAATTTAATTTTAAAAATTTCCCAAAAAAAACTAAAGAGACGAATATTAAATATTTAAATAACTTTAGGAGGGCTTCCCCAAAAGGGGACAACGCTTTTTTTTCCAACCACCGGACTGTGGTTAAAATCCTCCAATTTTTTTTAAAATTAAACAAGCCTTTCACCTTTATTAAATTAAATTTTAAAAATGAAACTTTCTTTTTAAAAAAAAAACTTTTTCCCCCAAACTTTTTAAAACAAGGGGGGAAGACTTTCCCAAGTTAAAAAGGGAATGGAAACACTGGTTTTGATACCAAAACCCCCGACCCAAATCTTTTTATCTAAAAAATACCTAAAAAGGTTTTTTTTAAAAAATTAAAAATTTTTTATCACCCCGCACCGAAACCCCCTCTAAATTAAAAAACTTAAATTTTTTCCCAAAACCCCAAAAACATGGGCTTTTTTTTCAAAGGGGGGAGAATTTTTTTAACATAATTTTTTTCAAAAAAAAAATTAACCCAAGGAAGGACCTTTTAAAAAATAAAAAAAAATAACAAACCCTAAAAATTTTTTTTTTTGGAAATTTAAAAAAATTAAAAAACATGTAAAGGAAAAAAAAGGAATTTTGGTTAAAAAAGAAAAAGGAAAAAAAAGGGGTTATTTTCATATTTGGTTTTTATTGGGTATTTTTAAAAAGAAAATTTTTTTTTTAAAAAGGAATAGTCCCTTTTTTTAGTAACAATTTTTAAACAAAACCGGGGTTCATTACCCCTTAAATTTTCAAAAATTCATTCCTAAAAAAACCAAAAAAATTTTGCACATTTTTTTTTCCAAGAAAAAGAAAAAGGCCTTAAAAAATAAAAATAAAAAAAATTTTGGGGGAAAAATGGAAAGTTTGGGTTAAATAAACCCTTTTTTTAAGGGAAAATAAAACCCTGCCAAAAAACACACATAACCAAAATCAAAATAATTTAACCCCCATTAATAACCAAGGGGGGGCCCCAAGGCCCCCGGGTTCGGAAAAAAACCATGTTTGGGTTTTAAATTTTTTCCTTTAAACCTTCAAAAAAATTTACCTAACCCCAAAATTTTAAAAAACCCCAGGGGAAAAAAATTTAAAGTTCCCAAAAAAAAGCTTTCCCAAGGGAAAAAAAAGAAACCCAAAGAAAATCCCAAATACCCCTTTTCCCCAAAAACCTTTAAATTTTTAAAGAAAAAACTTTTCAGAACCCCTGGAATTTTAACAACAAAAACCCCAAATTTTTAAAGGAAAAACAAACAACCAAAATTAACCCCCGGCCTTTTCAGATAAATGAAGAAAAAAAAGCTTTTTTCTTTTTTTCCCGGGGTTTCAGAAAAACAAACTCTTTGGGGTTAATTTTGTTTTAAAAGAAAGTTTAAAAAAAATAAAAAGAAA
This sequence comes from Stictocephala bisonia, assembly GCA_035578905.1. NCBI lineage: Eukaryota > Metazoa > Arthropoda > Insecta > Hemiptera > Membracidae > Stictocephala > Stictocephala bisonia. The sequence continues at coordinate 2,731,097 of JAQJVL010000062.1, read as the reverse complement.
AAAAAAAAAAAAAAAGGGAAAAAGGAAAAAGAGGCAAAAGGGGGGAAAACCTTAAACAGCAAAAATTGCCCCCAAAATTAAAATCCCCAAAAAAATTAATCCCCCTTTAAAAAGGGGTGGAATATTGGGGGCCCTTTTTATTTTTAACAAAAAAAAACATTTTAAAAAAGAGGTTTTTTTAGGGTTTAACCCTTGGGAAAAAAAAAAAACAAAAAAAAAGAAACTAAATAGTTCCTTTTTTGCCCAATTTAACCAAAAGTTTTTGAACAAATTTAAAAAACAAAAAAAACCAAAAAAAACAAAATTCTTAAATTTTTTGGAAAAACCGGGGCCCCTCAGTTCCAAGAAAAATCCCAAATGGGCATTACCCAAAAAACATTAAACAAAAACCCGGCCAAAATTTTATTTAAAAAGTGCCCCCCTTAAAATCCCTTTTTCCTTTAAAAAGGTTTTTTTAAAAAACCCAAATACATGGGGCCAAAAGCCCATTTTAAATTTTCCCTTAAAAAAAAGAACTTTTTTAAAAATTTATCAAAGAAAACAAATCTTTAAAAAGAAACTTAAGAAAATGGCTTTCCCAAAAAGGGAACTTTTTTAAAAAAAATTGAAGAATCCTTTTTTTAGGAAGGGACAAAAATCCAAAAACTAAATTCACCTTTTTAACCAACCCGGTATTTTAATCCCCCCTTACATTTAAATTCCCCTTAAAATTATATTGTTTAAAATAAAATTTTCCCTTTTATAAAAATTGAACCCCCCCCAAAATTTTTTCCTTGGTTTTTAAAAAATCCCAAGTTTTTTTCAAAGAATTAAAAACCTTTTTTTTTTTTAAAAAAAACCCTTTTTTTAAATCCCTAATACACCTCAGCCTTTGGCTTCCGGGGATGTGATTTTGGGCTACAAAATAATTTGCAAATTTTCTGTTTTAACGTTTTAAAAAAAACAAATTTAAAAAATTTTTTTTACAAAAATTTTTTCCCCCCCCCCCCGTTTTCTACCTATTTATTAGTATAGGGTATTACTTAGCCTATTTCAAATGTGTTTATTTCATTTGTTTTTGTTTAACAGCTGAAAATTAAACTCTTAATGCATCAGTAGGGTAATGTCAAAATACAAAATAAACTTGTTTATTTATTTACTAAACAACTGTTATTAATTTACTCAAATCAACCCAATGTTTTTCTGATGCAAAAAAGGAAATTTTGAGGGGCTGTTTGTGTATAGATACCAAAGCTAACTTCCTTTAAAATTTTGTGTAAATCTGTTAGGTGATTTTTGAGATTTCATGATGAGTGAGTGGTATTTGGCTTTTATATATATACTGTAGATTAAACAAAATGTGACTCTATTTTACAAAATGTGATTCATTTAGATGTAATGAAAAATATTTTACTTTTGGCTAATACAGTAAACCATCAATTTAACGGACCCCGATTTAATGTACTTCGGATTTAATGGACAGCTTACAGCTGCATTACAGTTTTTGAAATTCTATAATACGGAATTAAGGTTATTAAGGAATTTTTAAAGTAAAATTGTAATTTATAAAATGTGTAGGTTAATAAATTTTATGCAATATTTATTTGTATATTTTATTAATCTTTGAGTTAACTATTAGCTGGCAGCAGTTAGTTTTGATTAAGGGTTGGCAATCTCATAACAGCTTGAGGTGAGTTCACCCCGATTTAATAGACAATCGGCTTTAACAGACTAGAGCCTGTCCATTTAGTCTGTTATTGAGGTTTTACTGTACTGTCAATATTTCACACATTTATTATCCACGTATTGTAAACAATGAAATATTTCATTTTATTTCAGCAAAAGCAAGATAAATGTGCCTCAATAAGATCAATGTCAATATAAAAGCTTAATATTTAATAATTGTACTCAAACTTTACACTATAGATAAATGTATTACAAGACTACAACTTGCCTCATATGAGCTGAATGATGTTTTAGGAGTATATTATGATCCTGAGTGCAGTTCTACCAACCTGGACCATGGAGTGCTTGTTGTCGGGTACGGAACTGAGAATAGCACGGACTACTGGCTAGTCAAGAACTCCTGGGGTGAGCAGTGGGGAGAGGATGGTTATATTAAGATGGCTAGAAACAAGCATAACCATTGCGGCATCGCTACCTCAGCCAGTTATCCACTTGTATAACACCATCAAACACGATCGGTATTAATTCTCCTGTATATCTCAGGAAAATCTACCAATATTTGTGCGGATTGAACTGTTTTATACAATTTCGTACTGCTCAAAATCATAGTTAAGTGTTGATTTTACGCTGTGAAGTGATTATCACTACCTAAATAATCTCTATTTTGCGTGTTTGTAAAACTCTATTAGTTGGTAAGTTAATTTGAAATACTATACAAAATTGCTGCCTGTCAATTGTTATTAAGTTGATTCTCGTTTTGTGTAAGGAAAATGGTGTCATGTCCCCAACAAATCAAAAACAAAATGTTGGGGAACAAATTAAGTCTATTTTTCTTACTGTAATTATCCAAAAACATCAAATACACTCAATGAAGGTCCATTGTAATACTTTTTTGGTGACAACCGTTACCAACTTCCTTCCAACATTGACGTAAACCTATAAACCCACATTAGAAGCAAAATTTAATTTTTTTCTTTCATCTTTTGTTTGCTACAAAGAATTGTTAATTCCTATCAGTTTATTATAGTGCTAACTTAGATGCTATTTCCACCAAAAGATAGGTTATTTTTTAATATATTCAGATTCTTTGTAAGATATGAGCAGATCTATGCAGCTTTTGTATTGTGTAAGTTAGTTGTATTACCTAGTATTATAGTATTTCTAAGTTATGTTTGCCATTTATGACAGTAATAAGTTTTTTAGTTCTCAAATCAAAATTTAAAAAATTGAATATAAATAAGTGCCAATACATTAATTTATTTAATAGACCCCATTATTTTCTATATTAATGGATATAATTATTAATACTTTAATTAATTTTTATTGTATATTTAAGCATATTTTCTTTAATTTTTTAACAACCAGTACCATTTTGCTTTGCAATGAAATCTATAAAATACTGAATTTAAAAAATACATTAAAAAGTTTTACTACATACCAGTGACCTACATAATTAAACATACATTAATTTATTATTCATCAACAAATTGACTGTAATTCTTTGTTACATGCTTTGCTAACGGAAATAAATTTGTATTATTATTTTTATTAATAAACTGTGTAATTTATATATGTGTATTATTTATCATCTGTGTATAATTTTTTAAGTAGCGAAATAAAAATTCAAAATTTTAAAATACTAAAAAAAACACAAAATCAAGCAAATTATAAATAGCTAATGAAAAAAATATAGCTAATGCAAATATCAATATGCAGTTATCAAAATTAATATGATTCTAAAAAAATTTTCACACCACATAGTAGAATCAATTTTTTACAGTTTGAGGTTTACTACCAAAGTTGGTTAGTCTATTAAAATTTATTATTGATTCCATTGACAGAAATCTTTTTTAATTTGAGTTGAGAATTTAGCAATGTTATTACATTTTTTACTGGCTTCTCAAAAAAAATATTAAGTTCTTAAACTAATAAATGCCATTAATTGGCTATTTAACCATTTTGAGACCGGCCTATAATACAAAAAATAAGCCAGGAAGACCTGGCCGTTTTTCAGAGTTTTGTAGAGTGTCAGGAAAATGGCTATATTTTATAAATCACAAGTCCAATTCCATGATATTTTTTTATATTTGATAAAATATGAAATTGGCTTTAAGAATTTCTTACTTTTGTATGAAAATGAGTAACTAATATTTTACTTTCTGTGCTTAGAAAAAAAATGTAAATTTGGAAAATGTACGGTTCAATCCATTCCTAGGCATTAAAAAAAATATTGAGAAGTAAACACACTTTTCTTTTTATAGATACTATATTTTTGTACAAGTTCAACAAGTTTTACTTTGCAGAAAATTCACAGTGAGACATTTATTAATGATTTGACCAAAACCCCAAAAACAAACTTTTCATGTAAAGCATCAAAACGATGAACAAACAATTTGGTCCTCACTTGGATCCCATTTCATTTCTTAGTATCAAGTTCACTTGAACCCAAGTCATCATCAAAACGGACATCCATTTCAGTTATAAATCAACAAAACCTCAACTATTACACACAATCAATAATTACAACAAAACTAACAAAAACTAGGCTATTTCCATGTTACTCTACAAAAAATCCATAAAAATAAACATTTATTGCACATCAGATAACCAATAACTAATTATAAACACAAAGTAAACATAAATAAACAGTTTACAATATAACATAAACCAGCATTAGCAACTGCTTGTTTGATTACTGCCGATCAGCTGACGTCTGTGCAGAGATGCGATATACACGATATTCATACAAGGATTATACAAACTGTTAGCAATGTTTTGTTACAAAGTTAATTATATATCGTTACTTTACTTAACTATAAACAGTATTTTGTGGAAACCTGATTGAAAAATATAATAAATAAGACATCAAAAAAATTCGTAACTTACGATGGATCGGAACTTCGCAATTATCGTGAGTATTACGAACTTCCGATACATCGGAAGTTGGTTTCCAAAGGGTTAAGATGTATCTTCTTAAGATTCTACAAAAAATAAATCAAGACAAATTATTTTCTCAACCCCTTTATTCCTAGACATTCCTTTCTATTTGCTATAAAAACCGCAACCTGTTCTGTACAGTGTGTCTCAAAAGACCCATGCAGGTATTGTATATATATTTGCTAACAAATTATTCATATAACATTTATTTATGAAGCAAAATCAAATTTTTATTGTATACTTTGTATTAAACAGTATACAATAAATATGTAAGTACGCATGGTTTAAAGTTTATGTTTAGCCTAAATTTCAAGTTTTTGTACGATAAATTTCATGTACAACATCTACCCAAGGAATTACATAAATAACTAAGTAAGTTAATTTTTTCTTTTTTCTTTATTTTTAGTGCTACATTAAAATATATTGTTTGCCTTGTGATCGTATAACTGTTCCATTATCAAAACAAGTACTGCCTACGGCTTATTTATTACATTACCAATTCTCTTTTCATGGATGGTTATAAATTAAATAATTTGTTTTATAAGGTGAGATAGAAAGCATTTTATTATTATCTTAGTGTGTTTTAATTTTATCTCATAATTTATATTTACATATATTTTTAGCATTGTTATTGCAACTTTAATCGCATAGCCTCATATATCCATCCTATATTATTAGTAGTCTTAACTAATTGAAGAGTAAATATTCAAGAAGCACGATTAGTTCGTGTTTGGTACCATGCTGGATATTTTCATTTTATGTTTTTATTTACTTAATTTTAAATAGTTAGGTCGTAAAATCTTTTTTATCTTTGTTGTGATTAGGCCTTTACACATTGTTGCTTTCTTTTAGTGACATGGGTTTAGTTCAATAAATACCTTTAATTACTTGTTGTATTCAATTTGGGCAGGTAGGACAGTAATCTGACTGTATGGACAATGTAATAGATGAGATTGCGAATTGCAGAGTTGTCAATGCATGTGTATATGAGGGGGCAGATGATTTTAAATGTTTTGTAGAAAAAAATGAATAAATGAATTTATTCCATCATAATCAGTACAAAGTTATAATAATAAAACAACCCGGAATTGACTGACCACTTTTACGAGTAGTGTGGTCAGTATAGGCAACAAAATACAACAGGTTTCTTGTCAGAGTCCAGATTATAGTAACATGTTGTTATAAGCCGGGCTGCTCTCCGTGGCGTCTACACCTAACACTGATAAGGCACATAACAGGACCTGCTATGCAAGACCGTACCTTCACTGCAATTCACAACTGATGCACTTCACTACAATACTAATAAACACAAACAATTCACTTCAGCCTAGTATAAAAATATTTACAATTTCTTATTTCAATTATTACAATATTTTACCAAAAATAAAACCAAAATACATAATACCATTACAATACAACTATAAAACTCAAATAAACAGAGAACACATCTTCATTTTTAACTGTAGAATAAGTTACAATTTTCATTTAGTAATAGAAAAGCTTTTAAATTACTACAAAATTTTCTAACGTTAACTGAAATTTTAATTTCAAAAGGCAACTTGTTGAAACATTTTGGACCATTATACAGAAATGAATGCTTCAATACGGACTTGTTAATCTTAGAAGTTCTAAACATTCTCCGGACTATGCTTCTGGTACCGTAATTTAGGTCCGTTGACCAAAATGCAAACTTAAAGAATTCCATAACTCTTTTAAGTGTGAATATCAGGAGTTATAACAAAAATATAGATGAGTTACTTATTATATTAAATAATTATAGTTTTAAATTTGATGTTATTGTACTAACAGAGACTTGGCTAGATGAAAGTTGCGCGAGTGCAAGTATGGATGGGTATGATGTGATTGTGAATAAATCTAGTAAAAACCGGAATGATGACGTGATTGTGTTTGTAAGTAAATGTTTGTGTGTGCGGTCTGAGGAAGTGAGTTTGCATGGCGCTACATGTATCAAAGCAGATATAATGCTTGGCAGTGATCGACTTTCGCTGCTGTCTGTCTACCGAAGTCCATCGAGCAACTTTGGCCTGTTCATCGATGACCTTGAGTCTTATCTGGACGATTGTGCAGGAGGAGTTCGCACTGGCTGGTTGGGGACATTAATTGTTGTATTTTGCCTGGAACTGCGGACCCGCCAGCTCAATGTGTGGCTGACGTGGAGATTATGGTGAATCTGTTGGGCCCTAACTGGATTGTGGATGACGTAATTAGGCAGCACTTTGAACTGCTAACAACCAATGTAATAAAGAACAATGATATTATCTGCTTGAATCCTGTTATCTGCCAGGCCGTTAAAAAGCTGGAGGACTTTGAGTTTGTGTTGGATCCACTGAATATCAAAGAAGCAAAATTTATTTTTATTCCTGTAAATGACAGTTCTGACCTGGATTATGTAACAAATGACCACATATTAGCAGAAGAAATGGGCGGGTCCCACTGGAGTCTGTTAGTCTATGAAAGAACATACCAAAGGTTTTTCTACTACGATTCTATGAAAAACTATAATCTGGAATCTGCAACGACACTTGCAAATAAGTTCTTTAATTTTTTGAACCAGACCACAGGCAAAAAGGCAAATATAGAAATGGTAGAACATATGCCACAACAACTAAATAGTTATGATTGTGGTATGTATTTAATCGTGGTAACTGAACTTATTATAGGACATGTGCTTGGGAATGAAACTTCAAAATGTACATTACAAGATCTCAGTTTACCCTTAAAGCTTGATTGTGCAGAACTAATCACAAAAAGAGCACAAATTGCCTATCTATTGAATAACAGAAATTTGGCCACAGAGCAGCTTGTGAAATCCCTATTATTTAGAAACAATCATGAAGAACCATTGATGCCTCAAAATAACAAGCAGAATGCAGTACCAACCAAAGATTGGATTTCTGTCATTAAGGGATCTAGAGTCTCAAGGCATGTACAAAATGAAGTAATTACTTGCTCAAACAGATTTACTGTCCTGAGCAAGGACGACATAGTCTGTGAGGACAAAGGTCAAGAAATATTAGAAACAGACCCAAATTGTCAAGTTCGTACTGCAAATCGGTTCAACCCACCTAAGAAAAAACACAAGAGTACTGCTGCTGGCCGATAGTCATGGCCGTAAATGTAGACAACTGCTGCAAGAGCGACTAGGAGATTCATTTTGTGTGTCCTCTGTACTAAAACCCAATGCAACCTTAAAAAACGTTATCTCAGATGCAGATAAACTAACAAGTAATTTCAGCACAAAAGACTATGTCGTGGTTATAGGGGGCACTAATGACACTGAAGATCACCAACCTACGACTCTAGATTTCTCTTTTATTGATAAAATATCAAAATACACAAACATTTTGCTTCCAGAGATTCCAAGAAGATATGACAGACCACAACTAAACAAAATAATATCTGAAGTTAATAAACATATGGAACATAATATCTTGGGGCTATGTACAACAAATAATATAATTCCAATCAACAAGTTTTTAATGAAAAGGGCAGACCATACCGTTCATGGGTTACACCTCAGGAGATCTGGGAAAGTCAAGTTATGTGATGCAATATCAAAGGCAATTGTAAGGAATATTTATCAAAGAGGACAAGGTAAACAACCAAAGAAAAGTGAAGAAGGTACTACTGGATCAGATGAAACTGTGCACCTCCTAGCAGAAGTTAGTAACACCTTTATAGATGACCTGGTACCACAGAGTGCTGTTCTCCCCCAGTCACAGCATGCAGTCCAGAAACTATCCCTGCAACAACCCCTACAACTGCAACAGGTATCTGGAGAAGGAGGCGAGAGTCCAGGCAAGCGGGACCTACAATCCACTCACTGTATTGATAGTGAAATCAACTTGGTCAGTTGTGTGTCATGTTCACCAGCACTGGTTGAGGAGTCTTCATTGCAATTGTCAAGTCACGATAATAATAACTGTAATAACTCTTTAAACTCACAAGCATGGCCTTGGCTCCTTCTCAAGTAATAATGTCTACCACTCAAAATGTTAAAACAATAGTGAATGTAAAGACATCAGATCATGGGGGGGAGGGGGGAGAAAAACGTTTTATGGCCAAATCAAATCTAATGTTATACCACCAGAATATTCAATACCTTCCAACAAGGGAAGATCTACCTATTAGAAATTATTTTAGATGAATTAAAGCCTGACATAATAGCACTCTGTGAACACAGCTTGAATGAAAATGAACTATCCAGACTTAATATTAAGGGATTTAAACTATCGTCCTATTTTTGCCGAAAAAAAGCAATTCGAGGGGGAGTAATGATAGTAAGGGACCAAATTAGCTGCAAAAAGGTAGTGATACCTGCTGTAGAGGCTTTATCAGCTGAAAAAATATTTGAATGCTTTGTCTCAGAGATCCTTATCAATAACTTATCACTTTTGCTCGTTTGCCTGTATCGTTCTCCAAAGCGTTGCCGAACTAAACTCTTTTTGGAAAAATTAGACCAACTTTTGGAAATCTTAAATAGGAAATATAAAAAAATTATCATAGCAGGAGATATAAATATAAATGTGTTAGACGATGATCAGATTGTAAAATCTTTTAAACATATCTTAAGGGAATATGGTATGTACTATGCTGTTGACTTTCCAACCAGGGTAACTGATACCTCAAAATTCTCAATCGATAACTTCTTAACAAATTTAAATAAAAATAATATAAAAGTAGAAGGAGTAATAACAGCAATATCTGACCATGATGGACAGATAATGCATATTCCCATGCACCATACCACCGTACGTGTATAAGTGGGCGGGTGGGTCAATAGCACTATACGTGTATGGGTGGGCGGGTGGGTCGATACCACTGTACGTGTATGGGTGGGTGGGTGGGTCAATAGCACTGAACGTGTATATTATGGACTTTCGTGTGTTTCCTTTGTTATAAAAATAATCGATTTATTGGCTTTAGTTCATTATTAAATAACACATTTTAATTATGTTTACTGTGTATTTGTTAATTTAAGTAAACTTTAATTAAAATAATTGTCATGTACATATCTAAAATAAGGATTAACTATATATATACCACTATATATATTTTTTAATTTTGAAAAAAGTTTCAAAATTACTCTTATCAAATTTCCTCACTTCTTTTATGGCAGTTTTATCATTAAATATTTTCCCCTGTAGGGTTGGGTGGGTGGGTCACTACCACTGTACGTGTAGGGTTGGGTGGGTGGGTCACTACCACTGTACGTGTAGAGGTGGGCGGGTGGGTTACTACCACTGTACTTGTAAGGGTGGGCGGGTGGGTCTCTACACGTACAGTGGTAGTGACCCACCCACCCAACCCTACACGTACAGTGGTAGTTAATCACCCGCTCACCCCTACACGTACAGTGGTAGTGACCCACCCACCCAACCCTACACGTACAGTGGTAGTTAATCACCCGCTCACCCCTACACGTACAGTGGTAGTGACCCACCCACTCAACCCTACACGTACAGTGGTAGTGACCCGCCCACCCAACCCTACAGGGGAAAATATTTAATGATAAAACTGCCATAAAAGAAGTGAGGAAATTTGATAAGAGTAATTTTGAAACTTTTTTTAAATACCTGTCTAGGGAGTCATGGTCTGATGTCTATTATGCTCCAGTAGAGAACAAATATGATGTTTTTAATAAAATTTTTATGTATTACTATAATGTAAGTTTTCCAAAAGTAAAAATAACATTGAAGTCTAGGCAAAAGAAGTGGATTACAGATGAAATTAAGAAAGATAAAAATGAACTGGTTTTTCTGCAACGCTTGACAAGATCAGGCAACTTAAAATGTGCAGAAATTGTTAAAAATAAAAAGATAATTTTGAAAAATAAAATTAATAAAACGAAAAAAGAATTTTTTGATAGTAAAATAAAAAACTCTAGTAACGTAATGAAGAGTACATGGAATATAATTAATTCTGAAACAAATGGAAGTGATAAAATAAGGGGTATTTCTTTGGTTAGTAATGGAAGGTTGATTGGGAATATGAGGGTTTGCAGCATTTTTAACAATTTTTTTACAACCACAGTTGAAAAACTAATCATACCAAATATTTTACAACAAAAATCAAAGAAAAATGTTGTTTACAAACCTTCTGTTAGTAATATTGTTAATAAAAAGTTTCACTTTGAGCAGGTGGATGCAAAGAAAATTGATAGAGTAATTTCCTCTTTTCAAGATAAATTTTCTACGGGGATCGATGAAGTTCCTATCACTGTCTTTAAAAGGGCTAAAAAATACATTACACAACCCCTTGTACATCTCATTAATTCTTCTATGGTGTCTGGTCTATTTCCTAATCAACTAAAAGTAGCAAAAGTAGTCCCAATCTATAAAAAGGGAGACGCAACAGTACCAGATAGTTACAGACCAGTGTCTCTCTTAAACTCAATATCTAAAATCTACGAAAAAGTTGTTTATGAGCAGCTATTTAACTACTTGGATAAAAATGATTTTTTTGATAAACAGCAGCATGGTTTTCGACAGGGAAAGTCAACAGTTACTGCAGTAATTGACTTTGTTCAAAACATAATTAATGAAATCGATAGGGGCAGAAGCCCAGTAGGAATTTTTATGGATCTCACACGTGCATTTGACAGTGTTGTACACGATAAATTGTTAGATATATTACATAGATTTGGAATACAAAATAAATAATATAGGTGGTTTCATTCATATTTGAGTAATCGTCAGCAATATGTTCAACTTTCACGTAAATATGGGAAATTTGTTAAACAATATTCCTCTAAACTTCAACCCATTCGTTATGGTGTACCTCAGGGCTCTATTCTGGGTCCGCTACTTTTCATTTGCTACATTACTGGCCTACCAGATATAACCACCAATAATCATAGTAAGTTTTTTTTATATGCTGATGACACTAATCTAATAGTTTCAGACTCAAGTATAAAAAGCATAGAAAAATATTCAAATAACACTTTAAATATTCTGAACACTTTTTAATGGTAGAAATTTGTTGCTAAACCCAGTTAAAACTAATTTAATGCTGTTCAAAACCAAACAATCAAATCTAAATGTTGAACCAAATATTTATATAAAGGATCATAAGTTCATATAAAGGATCCTGATTTATATAAAGGATCATCAATCAATAATAATTGATCAGAACTTGGGTTGGGACTTGCATGTGGAAGCGGTTCTAGGGCGAATGAGAGCTGGTCTGTATGCTATGAGAAAAATGTCCAATATAAGTAGTTTGGAAACTTTGAAAAGCATATACTTCTCCTTAATACAGTCACATTTTTACTATGGAATTTGTATATATGGGACCACTAAAAAAGCTAATATGGATAAAATCCTAAAGCTTCAAAAAAAAGCTGTTAGAGTAATGCTAAATTTAAAGCGTAAAAATTCGGTGAGGTTTAAGTTTACGGAACTTAACATATTAACTGTTTATAACATTTATATTTTAGAAACAATTTCTATTACATTGTGATTAGGAATTAAAACTACGGTTAATCATGATTATGGCACAAGAAATCGTCTATCAGTTGAAAAACATAATTTAGAATTTTTCAAAAAAAAAACTTCATACATGGGCTCAAAGCTTTTAAATTTTATTCCGACTAAAATAAAAAACATAAGTGATAAAAAGAAATTCAAGAAAGCTTTAAAAGAATATCTTGTGAGTCATCCTGTATATTCAATGGAAGAATTTTTTAAACAGAATACATCTGTATGTTAAATCAGCTCTAGTTTGAATTTTTATTAAATACTTTTAATAAAAATGTATTTATGTACAGTAAATAATTGGACAAATGTAATCTTAGTTGTAGTTTAGTTTTACTATAGATTAGTGATGGTCTGTATTAAATACCATTGTGACACTATTCTGTCTGTATATTCCTGCAGCATATGAATAAAGATATTTGAATTGAATTGAATTGAATTGAAAGATACCTCGATGTACTTTATGGAGCAGGATTTGTTAGCTGTATCAATATTCCAACTAGGGTTACAGATGTCTCAGTCAGCTGTATTGATCATGTATTTACAGACGTAAACGACGTTAGTTTAATGAAATCTGAGGTGATTGTCTCAATTAACCGATCGTTATTTTATAGCCGCTCAATACCAATATTACACTGAGAAATCCTCAAACGAGTCCCCTTTGAACAATAAAACTTCTTTCTTTGATGTAGATTCAGCTGGTCGTTTATCTGTGGTTGAGATTGGTCCCCGGTAATGAATGCTGCTGACGCCAATTCGGACAGTAATACGCTTGTACAACAATTTAAAAGTATTATTAATATGTCAATGAAAGTAAAAACAGTTTCATCAAAAACATCACGACTAAAACCTTGGATGTCTACAGCTTTAGTGAGATCAATACGGACCAGAAATGCGATGAGCAGGAGATTGAAAAAGCAACCGTTTAATATTGAACTAAAAATTCGCTTTGGAAATTACTGCAACATTTTAACAACCTTGATTAAATCCGCAAAACAATTACATTATCGCAGGTTAATTAACGAATCAACACAGTAAACGAAAAATGTGGAAAAACGTGGTGAAGTCATGGGTTTAAACAAAAGTAAAGATATATTTCCTGTGGAGCATTTTTTTAAGAACAATGATATTCCAAAAAAGGAAGGCATAAAATACATCGCTGATACATTGAACGACTATTACGTAGGGGTAGGAGCCAACCTAGCCGGAGCTGTTCCTCCTGTATCCGAGACAGTATTGAGCGACCAGGAGTTTCGAGTGGACTCTGACTTCCAGCTGGAGCCGGTGACGGAGGAGGGACTGTTTCATATAGTCTCAAGCATGAAGGGTAATTCAGCCCCCGGCCCTGATAACATTGCGGCATCTCTAATTAAAATTTTTTTTTAATTCATAAAACTCCCATTACTTCATGTAATTAATTTAAGTATAAATCAGGGTGTTTTCCCAACTATTTTTAAACTATGCAAAGTGATTCCAATATATAAAGGTGGGCCAAAGGACCAATGTGTCAATTTCAGACCAATCACTTTAGCTAGTGTATTGTCTAAACTAATCGAAAGAAGCGTAAGATGCCAATTTGAAAAATTTTTTAACCGATCACAATATTTTGTTTCAAAATCAATTCGGCTTCCGGAATGACATAATTTAAATGACACCTTGTTTTTGGTTACAAAAAATATACATAATGCTATTGAACGAAACAAAAAATCGTTAGTTGTCTTCATAGACCTTGCCAAAGCACTTGATAGTGTGGACAGGGGTTTGTTGATCGAAAAGCTTGAATGCATAGGAGTAAGGGGCACGGCATTAAATTGGTTTCGAAGCTATCTCAGTGATCGGTATCAGACAGTGTCAATTTATGACATATTTAGTTCAAATAAAAAAATAGAGTACGGTGTGCAAGGAAGTTCGTTAGGTCCTCTCTTGTTCTTAGTATTTGTAAATAATCTAGGTAAAATAAATTCAGCTGGGGGCCAAATATTTCTCTATGCCGACGATACTGCCATTTTGTTTGAAGGTGACAGTTGGAGGGAGGCTTTTGGATTGGCGGAGCACGGTCTGCTCGCTGTCAAGCGTTAGTTTGATCAATGTCGGCTCAGTGTTAATATTTCCAAAACAAAATGTTTACCTATTTCCTTAAGAGCCGACTGCGATCCTGTAGATTACAATCTGCGCCTGCATACATGTGGAGGACAGCGTGATTGTGTGAATGCGTGGAGCTTGTTAATGAATACAAATATTTGGGCATTGTTTTTGATAGTCGCATGAGGTGGTCAAGTCATAAACTATCTTAGGAATATACTCCGGAAATTCATATTTATCTTTTCCTATCTTAATAGAGTACTTGAACCGGATTTACTAAAACTGTATATTATGCCTATGTACAATCTCAGCTTCAATACAGAATTATAGCTTGGGGTGGATGCTTCCAAACTATTCTTTCACCTCTTGAAATAACTCAGAAGACAATAATTAAATCAGCATTACAAAAAAATGGACGTTTCCCAACGGACTTACTTTTTGATGAATTCAAAGTTCTAAATTTATCTCAACTGTATATTAGAAGTTTATTGATGTACATTTTCAAAAATAAAAACATGTTCAATCAGATTCAACTCATATTTAACCCGTACCTCTACAAATCTCGGAATTAATGCGCCTCGATTGGTTAAAACAATAACGACGGACATCATCTCATTATATCGCAAATATCGTTTATTCGAAAGCTCCTCGCCACATTAAGAATCCTCTACCATGTAGCATAAATGTTTATAAAAAATCTGTCAACCAGTGGATTGTTGAAATTGGTAGAGTGGAAATTAAAAGTTACTTTCGTTCTTCCTACATATAAATATCGCACAACAGCCCAAATTCAGAATGATGATGCGTGTGTGTGTGTTTTTTTTATGCATGTCTGCATTGTGGGTGTGTGTGTAAGTGTGTGCTTTTGTTAGGGTGCGTCTGTGTGTGTGATAGGGAAGTGATGTGAGTACGTGCAAATGTGACTGTGAATGTGTGTATGTATGGTAGGTGAGTGGGTGTGAAGTCTCTACTAATAATAGCTCCTGATACAATAAATATTTATTGATTATTTGTCCCTTCTTATTGCGCATGCATTTATATGATATTATTTTATATCAAACTAGTTTTACGTTATATTGTTCTTTATGCTATTTAGTAGTAGTGGCCGACAACATTCCGACTGTTCTGGACTCGTTTCCCCACACACAGGCAGCCACTCATGTGGGGAACCAATTTCATGTATTTTTGTAATATATTTCTGTTTATATGTTATAAGGAGGAATAAATAGATTTTTTCATTTCATTTCATTTCAAACAATATATATTTATTAGCACAAAAACATTCATAATAATATATGTGATACATTTTGAGTAGGTGCTATGTTTGTTAATTAATTACTTAACATTTAGATTAAACATAGATATATAACTAATCCAATTAATAATAAAAACAAAGAAAATTAAAAGAAATAGAATTGTACATTATCATCTAGGAATTCTCTTATACTGTCAGTTTTTTCTAACAAAAGAAATGTTTATGTTGGTTCCAACAATTATTTCATTTAAATTATTTATAATTTACGATAAATTTTATTTCCCATAAATAAAGGGCTCTTTTTTTAATAGAGTTATGTTATGAACTGGAATTATGAATTCAAAATGGTGCCTCGATCTCAAAATGGTTTATAAGATTAAGAATGATCAAAATTTAAACTGTCAAAGATGTTGGTTAGTTTTACTAATATCATAAATACAGAGACATGATAAATTAAAACTTTTTAAAATAAGGTTTACAACTAGTACGTCTGTTTTTTATTAAAAATAGTTCTTATTATTATCTTTTGTTCTTTATATATAAAGTTAAAATTTTTCCCTGAATCCCTCAATACAGTTCCGTATTTTAAAGCGGATTGTATGTTAGCAAAGTAGACAACTTTGTATTTCAATGGAAGTCGAATAGTTTAAGCCTGTCTCACTGATTCTATTTATGCTAGCTAATCTCTCCGTAAAAGAGCGTAGGGGGCACTAACTGTAACTATATGATCCATTGTTTGGATACTCCCTGTTTGGACTCCCTGCAATCACATGACTGATCTAGTGTCAATCTCCAATTGTATTTCCAATTGTTAAATCTGCTCACACCAGTTTGGAAGTGATTCAACAATGCCCATTACCTACGAGGGAGGTTCATCCCCCCACCTACTTATTGACAGATTGTTAATTAGGAACTTAGTTTGTCCACCAAAAGAAATTTGATCCAACTGGAAAGCAGAACGTAGAGCAGAAACTGGCTTTCAAGATTTTAAGTAACCATTCTGACTTGGGAGATCCTGTCTAATGGGGAGGTTGGGGCATTAAAGATCTTATTGAATTCTCTAAGTAGTGCATCCTGACGTCTTATCTCTGGAGGAGCTATATTGCACAGCACCGGGAGCCAAGAAAGTGAAGCTGCCATGAGAATGCCACTAGTTTGGTATCAATCATTTGAGCTAAAATATATCCAGAACTTTTTCCTCAAGAGACCCTGGATGGTTTAAAAAAGATTCAATTGTTGCACAAAGCGACTTAAAAACACTTGCTGAGCATTTTACATAGAGGCTGTATCATAACTGAAACAAAGATTATGTTTTCTGATCCTTTATACAGTGTGATTTCGGTTGTGGATCCAACAGGGGCTCAGGCCCGTACATTTGCAGCAAAGTCTCTAGAACCTGTAATTTCAAGGTTTCCTCAATTGAAGAATCACATTAATATCCAAAAGTCTGGATCAAAAACACAGACAATTTTTCTTTTCTAAGTTATGCTGACCGCTAACTGCAACTTATATCCTGGAATGAATGCTGAAAAGTTTTGGAGAAAAGTTTTTCTCATAAGAATGCAGCTGGAATATGGTTTTTATTAATAACCCACTGGCCATAACATTGATCAGTTGAACTCTCAAGTTTCCAAAACAGCCTTCAGGCCCAAACGTGACACAATTTTGGTTTATGGAGAATCCAAAGGATGGGAGCTTCTTTAAAAATACATGGTGAGGACGCTTGTTGAGTGCCTTCTGAAATGCATACACTCAAATTTAAACAAGTTGATCAAACTTCTTGTATTGTCTTTTTCAAATGCTTGTGTTGACTTTAAAGTTCACTGAAAAACTGTAAAACGCTTTACAGAAGTAGATTTAAAACCAGTACAGTTTTATAAAATTTAAATCTAGTGAACGTTTAAGAATTGGATGGTGTATCTAATTTTGAACAATTATTTTATATCTAATTTTGATTAAAAAAAAAAAAAAAAATAGGTTATTATGAACAATTTTAATTACAAAGACTTAAGCCAGTTTTAAAAATGGTTTTGGGAATGAAATAAGAGCTTTAATTTTTAAGATTACGAACAGTTATACAACATAAATTACTATAGACAATGCTAAAGTCTAGTTAAAATTTGCATTGTAGGCATACTATGAGTATTTCAGTTTTCACCATCTTAATTGAGCGGTTATAACTCATAGAAAATAATTTGAATTTGTTTACAACTAGCAGAATCCGGCCCATATGTCATTGGGCTTATGCCAGTTCTCAACAGTAATAATTCTAGACATCAGCTGCTGACTTGTATTATAATTTTTAAATATTATAAATGGAATATTAGCAATCTTATAAAATTTTACAAAATCTAAACCAGTAACGTTGACTCATATATTGCCATTACGAAAATGTTTTCAACCCTATGTTAAGATCTGCTCATTACGGTTTCAAAACCAGCCGCCCTGGTAATCGCTTAGCCATACCTGTGCAATTGGTGGTCCATGAGCGGCAGGTAATTTATTGTAGGAAACTTGAGGTTGGTAGAGAGAAGCGCGGCCGCACGCTTAGGGATTGGTAGACAGTTAGGAGGTCGAGACGTGGGGCATATGGACAGTCAAGCTGATCAACATCTGAATGTGGATATAACGTGAACATGGAGAGGTAGGATAGTGTATGATCCATTTTTTATTTTACTACGTATAATTCCGCCATTACTTCCACGGAACGGGGAAAGCACTGAGGTCTGACTTCTTCTTCTATCCTGTTGCCACCGATACGGCAGAGCGTACGTTCTTTGCCTGCCTCAAGTGGCACGTCTAAGGATGGCAACGATAAATCGTAAATACCGCTAAATATAGGGTAGCGCACGAAATGATCCAACATTTGTTTTGGTTGTATTTATTCCGGTTACCTATTATTACTGTGTTGTAAGTTGGCAAAACTATCAGCTGTTTATGGAGATTGGTTCCCTCTGTTCCCACTTCGTTATTATTATTGTTGTAAGATGGCTGACAAAGGAAAATTGTCTGTGGATCAACGGAACAAAGACTGTGTTGTTTTTAAATGAAACAAAAAGTGCGGTCCTTACACAAAGACGGTTTTGTGCTCATTTTCAAACTCACTGGTCACCATCATTTACAACTATTCGTAGACTTTATGAAAAATTTAATAGTGATGGCTCAGTATTAGAGAGGAAACGTCAACGGCCTTCCACTGTCCGTACTCCAAAGAATGTTGAAGCTGTCAGAGCAGTGTTGGTGAGGAGTCCAGGCAAGGCGACTAGAAAAGCGGCAGCAGATCTTCATATTTCTAGGCGATCTGTGCAGAGAATAAAAAAAAAAAAAAAATCATTTGTATCCATACAAAATTACAGTGTTACCTAAATTAACGATTGACAACAAACTTCAACGAATGGTTTTTGCAGAAGGTTCTCAGATGAGGCACATTTTCACTTAGACGGTGTTGTAAATAAACAAAATGTGCGTTTTTGGGCTTCCGAAAATCCACTCGTGTTACATGAAAAAGTGCATCATGCTCCAAGAATTACGGTATGGGCAGCCATCTCGAGCCATGGGGCCATTCTTTGTTTTAACATACTGTGAATAGTGAGCATTATCTAAACATGCTACGTAATTATTTTATACCTCAACTTATCGCAAAAGGGTTTCAATTAGAGAACCAGTAGTTCATGCAGGATGGAGCCAGACCACACACGGCTAATGTTGTTTTAGATTTTCTGCATGAAAATTTCAACCAGAATGTCATTTCAAGCCGATTTCCTAACAGGTGACCGATTTCAGACAAGAAGGTGGCCACATTGAACAGGTATGCAGTAGACAATTTATATAAAACTTTACTGTATTGCATTCACAATAAATTTTCTTTAACAAAAATAAATGTTGGATCATTTCGTGCGCCACCATGTATATTTACGATATGTTGGTCGGAAATATCGTATCACTAAATATTGACACTATTCTCTCTCTTTAACAACATTTCGATTTAAAAAACGCATTAAAAACTGCCTTCAATGCGTACAAAAACATGAATTGAAATAATAAAGTAACTATTCAGTTCGAAAAAACGAAACAGACTAAGTGGAAAAATTTCCAAACTTTATTTTTAAATAGTTTACCTGACAAGTATTGAAAGTAGGTTGAGGGAGTTAATTTGTTTAATTATTAATGTTTAAAACAAGCCTATTGTTATTTTTAAACGTGAAAGACAAAAATAACAATGTTATTACATTTTTTGTAACTAACATATTATTAAAAGCTTTAATTATACTTATTTTAAAATTTGTCATTCACTCCACCGACCAAAACTTGTTTCGTATAAATAACTATTTTATTTTTTTACATTCCAAACAGTGACAGCAAAACATGAGTGTATTTTAGTTGACATGAGAGTTAATGCATAACTTTATACAAAGATAAATCATTTACAGTTCGATACATCGGTTACCTGATATATCGATACTTTTCTTTCGTTATTATCGTTAGATCGATATTAGGGCTTGTGATATATCGGTATGTTTAAAATATTTGCCAACCCAAGAAGAGCAGAATTGCACTCTTATTATACAGATATACACTCTTATATTATACACTCTTATTATGTAGATTGGACTTTGTATCCGACTACCATCGTGCACGCTTCGTGTTTTTTTCATCTGAGGTATGGTGATTGGTGGGAATTTTTATGTTTGTCTGTGGACATTTCTTTCCGTGTGTCTTGGCAACATTGGTTGTTTTACGCGGCTTTATGTCTTCTTCAGTCTTAACATTTAAGTGTCAGGCTTTTTATAATTTACTAGTGTTGATAGTAGAGAATGTACATGTAAATGATGTTTTGTTTATGTTCGTTCACTCAAATGTGAAGTATGAAAACGATAGATGAATAATTTATTGTGATCAAGACATTGCAAGGAAAAAACAAGTATAATTATTTGACACTGACATTTATTTATTTTTGTTCTGTTTTTGTAATGGACAATACAACAACAAACCAAATTTTAATACTTTACAAAACTATTTACAAATAATCTCATTGAAAACAGTGATATAGATTTCAGTTGATATTCACCTTAGGCATAAATATATATGAATATAGGCATATGAAAGAAAAATTCTGCATAAACGCTCTTAGGCCTAAGCCAACAACTTAGACAATCTTGAAATGAGTTTTGACCAAGTCTTAAACTTTTATACAAGTGGGAACTGGAAATGTTGTGTAGATCTTTTCCATGAATATCCTTATGAAACTTCAAAGAATAATATAACTATTAAGTTGGATGGTTTCGATGAAACAGAAAAGAGTTATCTTTTTGAAAATAATACCATAGTATGCCAGGCAATTGTAAGTTGACATATTGTTGTAATATCATTCAGCCTTTATACTGGATATATTGATTGAAATTCTGATGCAGCTATTATGGCTTAGTGCAACTTCTTAGGCTTAATGATTAGGGGATGGTGTTGTACCATGGTCAATTTCTTCATTTTTAGTTAATAAAAATATGGTATTTATGCAGTTTCTTGCCACCAAACAAATTTGGAACATTTTGCTTGAAATGGGTCTAGAATTGACTGTATTTTTACGAGATATGCTCTTTATTCCGCGGAAATAACATATTTTACCGAAAAAACCAATGTCACTACTGTCAGTATTTTTGTCATATTTCCGTTAATTTAAATGATATTTTAATCATCTTTTTTTATTTTGAAGTGTTTGCTCTGAATACAAATTTGAAAAATATTTTGGTCTATTACAAATATTTCTCGAGAAATAACGGAAAAACTACTATCGCGGCGGATCGTGATTAGTGGCCATTCATTAAATACAACAACTATTAATCACAAAAACCGAATTCACCTATATTCCGCCGGAGTGACAACCGGCAGGCCGTCACGGAGGCCAAACGCTAAAATTTAACGCAGATTACGAATTTTTGTTGAGAAAATATACAATTGGGATAAGTTAGGTTATGTTTGGTTATGTCAGTAAAAAATGCATTTTTCGACCTGAAAAAAAATTTTACTACAAAACCTGTTATATATTTTGTTCAGCATAAAAAACATGAGAAATAAAAAAATTTTGTCGAAAAATAACGATTTTAAAAAAGTTAGTTTTTTCATTATTAGATAAAAAACTAGTTTTCGATATTTCGGTAAAAATGAGTTTTCCGCGGATAAAATCAAACTCCTCAAGAGATACAAACTCATTTTTCACCACTTTTTTAACATGAAATCGTATTTTCAGAGGTGGCAAAAATAAGTGGAGGAAAGTGCATAGTTACCAAAAATATTTAATAATTATTATGATCAATACAATCGAATCAGAATTTTTAAAATATAAATTTTGGTTGATGGGTTTGGACCATTATCCCATAACAACCCATAGTATTTATCTCGTTATTATTTAACCTATTATTGTTGTAGTAATTTGATTTGGTTTTTTTATAATGCTTGAAAAATGCATTTTTTACTGACATAACCAAACATAACCTAACTTATCCTAACTGCCTATTTTTTTAACAAAAACTCGTAATGTGCAATAAATTCAAGAGAACAAAATATTTATATCGCACGTAAAATTCTTGTAAAATTTCTGAAATTATATATAATTCATATCTAAATATTGTATTTGATGTCTTTGAACTGTATAAATCCTGCTATTGTAAACATAAATTATGTTTCAAATTGCAAAAATAATGAAAATTACATTTTTATAAAGTTATAAGGAGAATATGTATTTTGAAGAAATACTCGTATTAAAAAAAAAAAAAAATACTAAATTCAAACGCATATATAAAATATAAAAAAATATTTGGGATATTTTCCTGACATATATTATTGTAGACAATTTTCTTTTGAACATGTTGATTTATCATTTGTTAGGATTTATTTGTAAATAAATTTAGTAATTGCAAAAAATAAGCAACCAAATATTTTTATACATAAATTTTACTCATTTTTCAAGTTTATATACTTACTCTTACTCCTGTGGCCACTCAAATCCTAGGTGATTTTTGGCCTCGCCAACAAGTTGCCTCCACAATCCTCTATCCTCTGCCATTTCGATGTCTTCACCAAGACTTCTCACATCCTGTTCCACTTGGTCATCCCATCTTATTCTTGGTCGTCCTAGAGGTCGCCTTCCTGCTGGTTTCCCCATCCATACCCTTCTTATCATTTTTTCTTCTTCCCTTCTCCTCACATGACCAAGCCATCTTATTCTTCTGCTTCTAACCACCGCCACAATATCAGGTCTCTTGTACAGTTCTCTAAGCTCTCTATTCTTTTTTTCCTCCACACTCCTGATTCATAGGTAGGTCCATATATTCTTCTTAAAAGTTTGTTTTCAAATGTAATCAATCTTTTTTTGTTATACATTGTTAGGGTCCACACCTCAGATCCATACAATAAAACAGGTTGTACAATAGCTATATACATTCTTATTTTTGTGGGTCTTGACAGTAGTTTACTTTTGAATAAACTATTCAAGTTTCAAGTTTATATAACACCAGTAATACTTGTTTGCCTTGGGGAGGGTCTCAGGCCACTTTGTTGAGATGAGGCAACGCCCTGGACCTTCTTTAACCTTTTTGCATGGCCACTACTACTACCCTAAGTTACCAAATACCAGTACACTTATACCATCAGATTAGCCCTTTTTTCTTCTTTTAAGGGTATTTTTTATTCAAATGTATCAATAAATAAGCTTTACAGACTAAATTGATAATAAACACATTTTGTGTCAATTGATCTGTTAGAAAAATGCATTTTTAAAGGGTACGAGGGAATTTTTAAAGAAATACTTTTATTCGGCTGACAGACCTGCCAGTGTGACCGAAGGAAGGAAAAGGAGACGTCCTATCAATCGGTGTTTGAACGGCCCGTTTCCGGCTAGACGGCTAATGTCCAGTATTTGTCAAAGAAGAATAATTTTAATGTGCGAAGCTGCCTGTGGCGGGGCATTTCAACTGCGTACTTGCAATCTGTGTTTTTCACTTGGTTCACTTTTTCATTTGTTCATTATTGCAGATATCAACATAAACTTTTATGGTATGTAAAGATAATTAAATTCTGCATAGAATAGTACTAATTTCATTACGCTACATTGACAAATAAAAATGTAGCAACACTTTTAATCAATCGACATGTGGTACGTCGATTCTGTGGAAAGGAAAAATGTTATCGATTTGAGTCGATTGCACGGATCTGATTTAGGGTTAATACAGATAACAAACTAATTGTATCTGATTATTCTATTCAATCTGATCCATGGCGATTTTACAATGGAAGACAGAAACTATGATTGGTAAATCATAGCCGACATTTTATTGATCGTGTGAGTGCACATACAAACACTGTTGTACAAAGATGTAGCTTAGCCGTCTAAGTTTTGCCATCTTGGAAACCATTCAAAGTTGTTGGACAGTTACCTGTGTGAGTTCATTTCGTGTATAATGCTTCCCTAGCAAGCAAACGTATTTGACACAATACTCCAGGACATTGTTTTTTGCAAGTTGTTAGCCACCTTGATAGTCAATAATTATTTTCCCCATTTTATGTTAATATAATATTATATGTGATTAGAAAACTGTTCTAAATAGCCTATTATGTTTTAGTTTGTTCAATACCTACAATGATCTCTTTATTATTTAACATTGTTGTGAAAAAATAGAGTAGGGGCATATAACAGATTTTAACCGAAAGGTGTTTTTATGGGTGAAAATTATATTTTTCAGAAAACTATAATATATTCATATTCAGCGTAAAAACACATTAAACAAAAAATTTCAAAATTAAAAATTTTAAAAATTTTCTTGTAAGATCGAGTTTTCCAATTTTGTGGCAAAAAAAGGAATTTACTACATTGTCAGAGATGAAATGATCTCTTCTATAATCAACTCAATTTTTAAGCACTTTGAAACAGTAAATTTTTATTATTTTGAGGTGACTAAAAACTGCATGATTACCAAATTAAGTTTCCGGCTTGAAAAAATTTGGTAATCATGCACACTACCTAACTTATCCTATAATAATAAAAAACTACTTACCTAACTTATCCTATAATAATTATATATATCATCTACATACATACATGGGTGACCCTGCAGTTTTTTTAGAAAAGCTAGAAAGTGTCTTAAATTTATTTAGCAGGCCCAAGTGGAAAAATTATAGCGTTGTGTTAGGTGGTGACATTAATGCTGATTTTGATGTATTAAAAGATAAAACAAATGTGCATGAGCTAAAAAATCTTCTAAGGCAGTTAAATTTTCATTGTATTAATTTTAAATTCACAAGAGGTCTAGCCTGCCTAGATAATATTTTTACAAATCTAAGTCATAACAATATAAAATCAAATGTTACTGAGTTTACTTTTTCTGATCATGATTGTGTATGGTTAAGTTTATTAGATGTACATGTAGGAGGGGATAGTGATAAACCAAAAATTGTAAGTACCAGACCAATAACAGATAGTAAAATTTTACAGTTTAAGGATTCTCTATCAAATATAGACTGGTTAACTGTATTATCAGACTCAGCTGACTGTGAATCAAATTTTAATCGTTTCATTGATATATTTTTATATAATTTTAATTTGTATTTGCCCCAAAGAAATATCAAAGTCAGACAAAATAAAACAAAAGCTAGTAATAAACACTCTAGCTGGTACACCCCACAGTTGTCAAAGATGAAAAACAATGTGTTATTGTACTATGACTTAAATAAGAAAGAAAACACAGTTCTGTCTAGGTTAGCTTATTGTACTGCTAGGAAAGAATATAAGTATGCTGTAAATGCAGCTAAAAAGCAGCATAATATATCACAGATTCAAATATCTGGTAACAAATGCAAATCAGCGTGGAAATAATTAACAGAGTGGCAAAATGTAAGTTGAAAGAAAATTTTTATATTTCTCCCGATGAATTCAATAACTTTTTTGTAAAATCTGTTGAGGAAGTACACAACAAAATTGAACTTCCCAACATTACAGCAGCACAATTCATGGAAAGTAGTGGGCCTATTATAAACACAAGACCTTTTTACTTCAATGAAGTAACACCTAAAGTAATATTAGAAGTAGTTGATAGCCTTAAGTCATCAAATAGTGTAGATATTTATGATTTGTCCAGTAATTTTATTAAAAGGGTAATAGATTGTATAGTGGTTCCTCTCACATATTGTATCAATAGATGTATAACTGAAGGAATATTTCCAAATAAACTTAAATTGTGTAGAGTGATTCCTGTTTATAAAAAGGGACTAAAAAGTTGTGCATCAAGCTTCCGACCAATATCATTGGTTCCTGTATTTTCAAAGATCTTTGAGTCTGTAATAAAATTGCAAATTTGTAATTATTTAAGTGAGAATCACATTATAAACGATTCACAGTTTGGCTTTACCAAAGGTAGATCAACTGTGACTGCGATTGACTCATTGATTAAAAAAGTGTTTGATGCTTTTGAAAAAGGTCAGTTTGCTCAAGCCACATTTTGTGACCTGAGTAAAGAGTTTGACTGTGTTGACCATACAATTCTGCTGAATAAACTTAGGCATTATGGTATGAGTTTTGTGAGCATTAAGTTAGTAAAGTCATATCTATCCAATCGCAAACAAATAGTTTGTATCGATAAAAATAAGTCTGAAGTAGAATTAGTTAAATTTGGTGTTCCACAGGGTTCGGTCCTTGGACCAGTCCTGTTTACTTTAATGATTAATGATCTTCCATCTATAATAAGAGTTCAGTCAATATTGTACGCAGATGACACCACCTTTCTTGATACAAACATAGATTTCCAAACACTCTCAACCTCTACACTACAGACATTAGCTGAAGCTGCAACTTGGTTTAGGGCAAATGGTTTCCTATTAAATGATAGTAAAACCCAACAAATAGTTTTTAGCTTAAGAGATATTCCAGCAGAAAATATGTTAAGTAGTGTTAAGTTTTTAGGTGTATATATAGATAATAAGTTGTCATGGAAGCCCCACATTGATTATGTTACCAGTAAATTATCAAGAGTAATTTATTTATTAAAAAATCTTAAAAATCATGTTCCTGAAAACTATGTAAGGTCATCATACTTTGCTTTTTTTCAAAGTGTTGTTTTGTATGGTATCTTGTTTTGGGGTAATTGTTGTTATGTAAATAGTGTATTATTATTACAGAAAAAGGCTATAAGGACAATATCTGGATCAGGTACATTAGACCATTGCAGGCCTTTATTTATTAAATTAAGAATTTTGACAGTCATAAATTTGTATATATACACAGTTTTAATTCATGTAAAAACTAATGTGCACAAAATACTTAGGCATGATATACATTCCCATGCAACAAGAAATAAAAATAATTTAAATATACCTTTTCAAAGACTATCAAAGTCCCAGAATAGCTATGATATTATTGGACTGAAAATGTATAATAAATTACCACAAAATTTAATAATGGAACCTTTGGATAAATTCAAAATTAAATTGTTCAGCTGGTTAGTGGCAACCCCAATGTATTCTCTTAGTGAATTCTTTGACCATAGTATAGTTAGTTGTGGATATATAGTTTTAAGTTCCTTGAATATTTGTATATTTATTTATTTGATTATTATATTTGTACAATAAGGTACATTATAACTTCTTCTATATAACTAGAGTTTTGATTCTGTATTGTAATTTTTATTTTTAAACTGAAATACATTGTCATTATTTATATAAATATGGTTTGTTTATAGAGATTTTGTGTACATAGGTGTTAATGTAATTTTATACTTTTAAACTGGTTTATTTATTAGTGTTTAAAATTTGTGGTTATTTAAATATTGAATTGTTTTTATCTGTATGATATGATTGATTTGTGCTATGCTCAACTGTATCATTATTTAATTTAGCCAATAATTAGTTGTAAGTTGACGTTGTCTATTGCTCATGTTTGTTGCTTAATGACAATAAAATTTGATTTATTTTATTTATTTATTTATAAATTTGTTATTTGCTTTAAATCGAGCTCCTGTTTAAAGCTCCTGTTAATCGGTCTACTGGCAATCCCTAGTTGGCATAAATAGGCAATTTTTATCATCATCACTCATAGGCCTATAGCCGTTCATGATTGACTGCTACAAGGTAGTTTTTCTTTGTTATCTCAAGAAATATTTGTCATAGACCTAAAATTGATCGTTCTAAAAGTTGTTTATAAACCTTGAAGAAATCATATTTAACACTGGAGTTGCTGGTAAATACCATTGATTTAAGGCTTTGGCTTGTTTTTAAATGCCATGGATTACCATTGGTACTGACCCATATTTTAATTATTCACTAGAATTTTCAGATGAAATTTTATGTAGTAATTCTCAAATAAATACTTTACTACCTACTGATACTCAGATTTGTATTATAATGTTTCATATGTATGAATTATTGTATTGGCCAATTGTGGCAGTGGCACTAAGTTGACTTGAGTTGTAGTCTTTGAGTTTACACAATATGTGCTGAAATTAGCCAAATATTGTTAACATTTTTCTATCAATTGCAAATATGTGTGTTTTGTCTTTCTTACTTAGTTTATTAGTGATTTGAGTTATGAGTAATAAACTATAAGTTCAAATTTGTTACCTTTTTATTGTTTTTAATAGTGTGCATGTAACTGATTTTTGTAACAATTTTCTTATTTGTGTAAAGAGTAGTATACAAGGGCTGTTCAATAAATACATCTAGACTGATGTCATAACATAACGACACACAACATTTATTTTATTGAGAAGTTACATGTCATGATCCCCTTCAAAGTACTCCCCTCTCCAACGCACACACTTATTCCAACGGTGTTTCCACTGATGGAAACAGTCCTGGAAAGATTCTTATGTGATGTCCTTCAGCTCCTTCGTCGCATTTTTCTTAATCTCGGGCGTTGTCTCAAATCTCCTTCCTTTCAAAGGTATTTTGAGTTTGGGGAACAAGAAGAAGTCACAAGGAGTTAGATCAGGTGAGTAGAGTGGGTGGGGAAGCACAAGTATGGAGTGTTTGGCTAAAAACTCACGAGTGGGCTGAATGGGCTGGAGCGTTTTCATGATGAAATAACCAGACAGTTTAAGACGTTTAAGAACTTCAATATAGTAAATCTGGTTCACTGTCGAGCCTTGTGGAAGGTACAGTGCACAATGCCCTGAGCATAGAAAAAAAACTTCTATCAAGCGTTTCACTCGCCGATTTGCTGAGTTTAACACAAAATTTCACAGCAACTCTGCTTGTTCAAATTACACATTGCATAATCCGCCAAATGAAGAAAACACACTTCACAAATAACCTTGTTGCTAAGCAACCAATAATAATATTTACAATCTACTTATTGTGTTGTTATCAGCTGACCTCTAGGAAAATAGCCACTATAAGCGGATTTACCTGGAACTAACTGGGCCAGCGAAATTCAAACAGCCTTTGTATTTTTTGAACAGGCCTTGTATTTTTATTTAGTTTCTTATTAACATAGCACTTGTTGGTATGCTGTGAATGAACAGGTTAATTTTTGATTCTGAGATAATTTTTAACAATGTATTTTCTATTTTCAGCAAATAATGAGATCTGGCATTCGACTAATGATATTTTAACAGGCACCATTTTGACGATTTCATCCAACCTTCATCACCACTGTACGTGTATGGGTGGGTGGGTGGATCATCACCACTGCACGTGTATGGGTGGGTGGGCGGGTACTATTAGTAACTAGTAGAGGATTTTACTAGTTTGTTGACTATTATAAGATGTGTGAGCACTTTCCGCCAGACTTTGTATTTTTGCTATCATTCAAACGGTGAAACACATTAATAGTTTGTGGTATTAATAATATTATTAAACACACATATTATTGTATAACCGCTTGTAAAATGTATACCACTGTAACGGTAATAGAGAAATGCTTTTGTTCCGTAATTGACTTAAGAGTCTGCAGAGGCTGTCGGCCATGTTGGATTTAATTCCATAAGAACTATGTTATTTGCGAATCCATATTTTTTCGTTTTTTATTGATCAAAAGTTGTGTATGAAGTGTCATTTTAAACCTTATTGGATTTTGCGCGTTGGATTTGCTTTTCATATTTTGAATACATACGCCTAGTTTTAAAAAATAGGTGAAAATAAGAGCTTCTAACTAAATTTTTTTTGTCATCATTAAACTGTAGTTCTTAAATATTTTCTCATAATCATACACGTATGGTGGTAATGACCCAACCGCCCACCCATAGACGTACGGTAGTATTGACCCACCCACCCATACATGTACAGTGGTATTGACCTACCCGCCCACCCATACACGTACAGTGGTGATGATCCACCCACCCACCCATACACGTACAGTGGTAAAAACATCTGTCCTCCTTAACTAAGGTAAAAAGTTGAAAAACAGGTTTTTTTCTGGGCAACTATAATAGAAATACTGATCCCGCCAACTTCCACCCACCAAGCCGGGTTTCGTAAGGTGGGCCTTAAGCCATTATTACACATCAAGGCTGGTGCAGGATTTGAACTAACAATCCTTGACATTGCAAAGAACAACATCTTACACTGCTCGTCCATCTCAACACTGACTGGAACAGTGGTATTGACCCACCCGCCCACCCATACACGTACAGTGGTATTGAGTATGTGGTGTGATGTATATAAACTTTGTGTTGGTATATAGCTGTGTATTGGTTTAAACTAGCGTAGTTGAACAAAAGTTTCGTTCTTTTGTGAACTCTTTGTTCTGAGGAAGGTAAACGTGGTTTACTGTAATAAACCATAACATTTGTATTTATATTGTAGTAAATTTTGTTTTGTGTGACGTTCACATGTATTTTATTTTCAATTTATTATTAATCCATAAAATTCTGATATATGAAATTTAATACTTTTTGGCTCTCTGTGATGTTTTATTTTGAGGATTTTCACACCCTTGAGGTAATCAACACTTTTTAAACAGAATTTACACACTATTTTGTGAAAGAAGTATACTAACATTTTAAAATCAAAATGAATACCACCAGAATAAAATGGTGTATTGAACAACTTTACTATCAAATTAATTATATATGTTAACTATATTTTATAAACATTTTTAAAATAAACTTAAATAGTCGAGACAAACTTGGCATATTTAGAAAAAAAGATGGGCAGCTTCACGGTTAGCAACTGAGATAAATTAAAAAATACAATTTACCAAACAGTGGGTTTCCGATTTGTTTAATACAATACAGGGTTTCCTGATAGTAAAATCCAAGTTTCCAGAAATACAGCCCTGATACCCAATGATTATAAAAGTGTCAATATTCAAAAAATTGACTAGAAATTGTAAATATCAACCTAATTTTACCTATTGATGATACAAAATTTAATAGGTTATAGAACGTGTGTTATAGACAATCGTCCCCACCTTGTCCACAAGCAGTTGTAAGGAACTTTTTACAACCTTCATTTGCTGTGTCATGCCAGATACCAGACTTACGGGAGAATGAGTGTGTGCTTATGTGTTATTAATTTATGAAAGTTACATAGTTTGACTTTGTTTGGGTTTCGTTGAGTAATTAATCTTGAAACAGTAGTAAAACCTTTTTTTAGTTTTTACTAAGAAATACTTTAAAGATAAATAACAATGATTACTATTGTCAGATTTTAATTAATTATTGTTTCATGTTTATTATCATCCCTGGACTCCCGTATAATTGGGAATATTCCATACACCCCACACCCCCCTGAACTTCCTATATACTTAGAAATCTGCAAAGCCACACTGTTACAGGTGTAAATGGATTTGAAACATCCATTATTTTATCAATTTTAAGTAAAAACTATTTAACCATTTTAGTGTCAACGTCCTATTATCCGAATGTCCAAAACACTATGTATAAAGTGCCAATGTCCTGTTAATAGGACGTCACAAACAAAATTCATTAAAAAATTCAACAAATTAACTATCGATTTAGGAATATCTTCTTATTTCTGAACATGTTCGCCGCGGTAGCCCTCGGACTCTGTGGGCACCCTTTGGGCCTCTATTCGTTTCATGTCGGGATTTCCACTGCAAGTATTGATTTAGTTGGCTGAAGTTCTCACAGCGTGGTCTTTGTGTATGTATGCATCTCTGACTGTGATGGTTTCACAGTTTTTCTTTGTGAATAGTGTTAGTGATAGTTTTAGTGTTTTATTTGTATATAGTAATGGCTTGGAATGGACTGTGAACGATGTTGGCGACTACTCGTAGAGTACTGGTGACGAGTCGAGTGATGTGGATGGGACTCTTCAGCGGTGCTGTGGGACCCCTTGGGTCCTGGGATTTATGATGTCATATTATCACATAAAAAGCATTGAAATTGTTTTTTCCCAATAAAAACTGTCTTTTTCCATTAAAATAAATATAAAAAAGTTGCAAAGAAAAATGTTTGCTTATGTAGAACTTAAGCCTCAGTGTCCACTGCAGCAAACTTGTTGACATATATTTTTACATTAACCCTTAAAGCGCCATTTATACAATGCCTATTCTCCATTAAGCGCTAATTTATTGTAAAAATCAAAATTATATTTTTTAGTTGCGCATTTTTTTATTGTTCCGTACTGGAAAATAGAAGATAACATTTTGAAACTTACTGTCTTACTTACTTTTTTTCTTATATATGAATATGTAAATAAGCAAACTTTTACTTGAAAGTAAGCCTCAGGCATAGATCACTTATACAGTATGAATCAATACAAAATATTACTACTATTAATTAAATGTGTATAATTGAGTACATTTACTGATAAAGATAAAGCCTTCACATATACTTGAATACGATGTATTTAGTACCTTCCACAAAATCAAAATCGGCCGTATTATTCATATTGACACTTAAAACTAGTAAATTACTAACATATATTAAACTAAAGTTATGATTAAAACAGCTAAATACACAGTTTCAAAGAGGTGAGGTGGCAGACAATGACAGACACTTTGCTTGACAGTAGCTGCGGTATATGCGCAGATGGGCACAGTAGCTATGGTGTTGGGCAAATGTTCGCTGCCAGGCAAAAACCAGTCTCGTAGTGATTGACAGGCCAACAAAAGGTCACGAGTCTCACAACGTGTCTCTCATGAGTCACCGACCATAACCCAAACGCACTACCGGATTAAATTATTAGAATACTATTATACGAAACATTACGAAAATATTTTTGTAATTATTATGTGTATATGTGCTTACGGCATTTAGAGCAAAGTCGCATATATGCGTTTACGTCGTGATATGGGTTAAAAAACATGATTTTGGTATATTTGTATAATATTTAGTTATGTTTTGATATAAAGGTTCCTTGTTAGGAAACAACTGTTTTACAGCTGTTTTGAACAACTTAAAAATTGCGTGACTTCTTTATTTATCAATATATTTATTGTGAAATTTCAACAGGATGTCAATAACTAAATTGTCTTCAAAGTGAAGCAATTTAAAAGAATAGACCTATTTTTATCATAGTTTTGAGGATGCCCAAAGTAAATAAAAGAGAAGACAAACGTTTTTATATCATACATTTATTTTTAATAAAAATAGCATATGTTTTTGCAATATGTTTTTAAATAGTCTGGTTATTTATATATAATTAGGTATACATATTATTATTAAGTACCAGAGATATAAATTATTTAATGGCTCACTGTACCAATTGATAGAAACCCTCTGGCACTGGCAGAGAGTAACTTTGAAAATTCCTCTAGCTTCAAAAGGGTTAAAATATTGTATTACGTTGCATGTTATCTAGTCATAACTTCACTTTCGCTAAAGGGTTTGGTGAACAAAAATTTTACTTCGTTTTTTAAAACTTTTATGCTTTGTGTTATAGGTATTCAAAGCTGTAATACATTTTTAGTGGGTTAGTATAGTTAAAATATGATTCTTACCTGAACAAAATCACTATGTGAAGTGTATTATTGTTTGCAGTACACCTCTGTTAATTTAAAGCTATTATCTGTTTCACTTATTTGATTTGAACACAACAAATTTAAATAATCTGATCAGTATAAGCCATCATGTGGTTTACAAAATATGATAAAAATTAACACAGATCATTTTTAATTTGTTTAAATTGTATATCTTAATATAAAATTCCTCCCTTTAGAAATCATGATAGTTGAATGCCTTTGTGCCGTAATAATTTAACTCTGTTGGCGCGTTCTTTAATTTATATACACAAAGCATTTGACACTAAATATTGTGACATTCTTCTTAGAAAGCTAGAAGTAATTGGAGTAAGAAAAATTACTAACGGGTGGTTTGCTGCCTTTTTTGAGCCAGGGATGTCAGGATGTGGTAGTAACATTTGTGGATGGTTCTACTAACAGGTGATTTTCCCCGACCATTCTTATGCTGTTCTGATTTGTGGTCATCAAAATACGTGTACGAGGCAAATATTTGTTCTTTAAAAGAGGGCAATTAGAAGTAAAGTACATGCAACTAGTTTTTAATTATGTAAATATTTTTATTTTAATTAAAACCCTCACTTCCCCCAATGTACATTCTTTAGACTCATATTATTTTACACTTTTATACTTTTATTATTTCACAGCCCTTATATACTTTTATACAGGTGTTTTACTCTGTAGTTTCAGTGTCCAATATTGTTTTAGTATCATCTGACTACCCAATGCATGAATTTACAATGTCAACTGGCAATATAGAATTATTTCATATCATATTTTTTGTGGATAAAACTTACACTTGAATCGCCTGAAATTCAGGTGATGATAATTGATCCTACAATGTTGCATGTACTGAGTATTTAATTTCTTATAACAGACTAGGGAACACCACTGCACGCTTCACATACCAACCTTGATGCTCAAGCTTGATACACCTCAGTCTCGGCATATGACTTTTGACTGCAAATAATCGTAGTTTAACTGTATATTGTAAAATCACAATATTAAATTTATTTACAGTATCTCACTCACACTACTTGCGTTGCTATAGTTTGGCCACATTGATTGCAACCTAATTGAAGAACCTGTGTGAGTGAGATAAAGTTAGTCATTGAGGTGAGACAGAAAATTAGTTTTCTCTCACCATTGAACCAGCGTGCCACCTTAATATTTTGTCGTCATCGTGCTAGGTGACCATTGGCGGGAAAAGACCGTGATGGGAACTGCAATCTAGTACAGCTGGAACATGGGATAAGGTGAAAAGGATCTGAGATAGGAATGAGGAATCAGCTGGTGTAGTTGGCTTGTTTTCATTACCGATTTATATTGAGGTTTTCATATTACAATTTGATTTGCAATATTATTGTGTTTAAAATATATATTTCATTTGAAATACTTATAATGTGATTGAAATGTTTAGTAACCTACTTTCAAACTGAAATAATATTTATCACTATTTTCATTGTGTTTTATTTACATATTACTTCGTATGCAATTTTGAAAGGTATGTTTTGCTAACTGTCGTGATAGATCGAGCAAGAACGTAATATTCAATATCAACATGATTTAAAATAACTACAAAAATGACAATATACAAGATTATGGCTATATAAAATCGACTTTTATAATTCAAGCAGTTTTCTATACTGCCTTTAATATAACCTACAAACAAAGGGAGCGAAGGAGATGAACTGCCAAGTGCATCGTAATCTTGTCAGCAACCACAACTTCACTAGCTGGTTTGTCTGTTGTCCCCACTCCCAACACTGCCCCTCATGACAACTTTAGACGGAGTAGTACAACTCTTCCCCTCTGCTGATGGAACCCCTACATGTGCTAAGTATACCACACAGGTCGCTTTCAACCCAGCCCAATTCTACCTACTTATTAGTATAAATACCCAATGGTATCAAATCAAAAGTTCTTTATTTGTGTTGTACTATACATACAGAAATAGTGTCATATCTAATTTCGCTAAGATTAATACATATATATATATATATACATACATACATATACATATATACATACATATACACATACATACACACATTATATTCATTTCCACTTCACTGTTACATATTATCATACATCATTTAATCAATAGATAGCTAAAATACTAATTTAGCATTATTAAACTAGTATGTTACATTATTCTATGTTAATTTATATTTAAGTATTAACCATACTCAAGTATAAAATACCCGTTTCCATTAACATTGAATAGATATTAACAAACTTGCATGAATGTATAGTAGCCTATTCAAAAAATAAAAATTGACCATTCAATCAAAAACTGTCTTTAATCGTTTTTCCAAAACTCAGCTAATGAGCAACAACTCTTCTTCAGAAGAAATTCTTTAAGTGTTTTTTTAAAAGGAGTGCTATTTATCTGATTTTTTACAGTAATTGGTAAGTGATTTAAAAATTTAACTCCCATATGAGATGCTTTTTTTGTATAGAAACTAAGATTATGTTGGGAGGTGTCAAATTGGTTCCGGTTCCGAGTGTTATAAGAATGAATGTTACTCCTTAAAATAAAATGTTGTAATTGATCGTTTACTCTAACTATGCAGTCAAGTATGTACTGGTCATATACGGTTAGGATATCCAAACGCGAAAAACAATTCTTTACTGAAGTATCATATTCTAATTTCAACATTATTCTAATTGCCTTTTTTTGAAGAATCAAAATGTGATCAAGGTTTCTCTTTGTAGTCCCCCCATAAACTGCAAGACCGTATGATATATGTGAATGGATGTGAGCGAAATAAATCGATTTTAATGTATCTAGTTCACAGAACAAGGACATTCTTTTTAAAATATATAACCCTGAAGAAATTTTTTTTGTTATACATTGTATATGGCTGTCCCAACTAAGATTGCTGTCAATTGATAACCCTAAAAACCTTGTGCAGTTAATTTGTTCGATTTCTTTAGAAATAGAAAAAGTAGAATTTTCATTATTTTGCCTTGTGGAGAAAGTCATATATTTAGTTTTGCTAAGATTTAAAAACAAAGTATTTTCATGAAAATAGGTTTGAATGCTTTCAATTTGTTTTTTACATGCTACCTCCAAGTCTCTATAGTTTTTGGCTGATGTAATTAAGTTGGAGTCATCAGCATACAATACTAACTGGCTTTTGGTACCATTTAATTTTTTTAACGTTATTGGCATTCCTTGGATATAACATATAAATAATAGAGGTCCAAGGATTGAGCCTTGTGGGACACCGTGTTTTATTTTTAAAACCTCTGATTTATATATCATTACTTTATCGCCCTCTATGGATTTAATTTCAACATACTGAGTTCTGTCCGTAAGATATGATCTGAACCAATTTAAACCGAGCTGTGATATTCCTAACATTTTTAGTTTCATTAAGAGTATTTCATGTGATATGCTATCGAAAGCTTTTATCAAATCCATGTAAATTCCAGCAACTTTCTCGCCTCTATCCAATGAATCAATAATACTTTCTGAGAACTCTATCAAAGCCGTCATTACTGATCTACCTTTACGAAATCCATGTTGTTCTGTGTCAAATAAATTGTTGTTTTGCAAATGTTTAACCAATCTGTTGTACATTACCCTCTCATATATTTTAGATATAGAAGGGAGTAAGGATACAGGACGATAACTACCCTGTATTATACGATCAATGGAATAAAGAGTTCCTATTCTTATTTAAGATTTTTCAGATTTACTCCACAGGACGACCACACAAAGCGAAAAAGGACAGTTAAAACGGCCAAAAAGTCAGTAACTACAGTGAAGACGTAATCCTAGAGTTTCATCGTTCTGCGTTGATTGATAAAATAAATATTAAGGAGTTCCATAATTTTTGAACACCCGGTATATATTTTTAAAGGGCAGTCCTCCAATTTTATGTTTGAGAAAAATAAAAATATTTACTAAAAAGTTTTCAACATATGTTTTTTAAAGATTTGGGAGAAAACAGTACACATCCTTATTAATAATATATTTTTATTTAACAATTAGTTTTGTTATAAGATTTATATTAAGTGAATATAAATCTCATAAAAAAACTACTTGACACAAGTGACATTTTTACTTCAGATTAAATATTTTTAATGGACAAACTGGCCAAACTTTTTGGCTAAATTTTGTTGGATTTGAATATACATTGAATACACAAGAGATCCAGGCCTACAAAACAACTATAACAAATCTGTCAAATTATTTGACTAGACTATAAGTTGTCTTGGTCTGACCATATTGAGAATGTATGCAAAAGGTTGTCGAGAGTGATATTTTTGCTGGTAAATGTAAAAAGACATGTATCAGCGACATACCTTAAAACAGCCTATTTTGCCTTTTTTGAGAGCATTTTGAGATATGGCCTGGTTATATGGGGTAACGGAGTTGGTGTGGATAGGGTTCTGGCTGTGCAAAAAAAAAAAGCTCTTAGAATTATAACTGATTCTCAGTCACTTGAGCACTGTAGGCCTCTGTTTGTTGCCACAGGAATCCTTACCGTAGTAAATTTGTATATATTTGAAGTGTTAGTTTTAGTTAAAACTAACTTGCATAACTATCCTACTAGAACTATGACACATGACCATAATACAAGAAACTGTAATAAACTAGAAAGAAACAGATGTAGATTAACAAAAACCTTGAAATATCACTCATCTTTAGGCTTAAAAATGTTTAACAATTTGCCTGCAATTTGCAAAGAAATGTCCTGTAAAACGTTCTCAGATAAACTGTACAATTGGTTGAAGAAACATCCATTCTATAACATTAAGGAATTTTTCGATTGTGTTATACAAGAAAATGACTTTGTTTGTTCTTTCAAATGATGCACCAGTAGAGTCTATTTTGTATAATTTTTATAGGGCCTAACCAAATGTGAAAGTTACCTCTAATTAAATCTCTATTATTTGACGAAATCTATTGATATTATGTAAA
Source organism: Stictocephala bisonia (assembly GCA_035578905.1). Taxonomy (NCBI): domain Eukaryota; kingdom Metazoa; phylum Arthropoda; class Insecta; order Hemiptera; family Membracidae; genus Stictocephala; species Stictocephala bisonia. The sequence goes on along the minus strand of JAQJVL010000062.1, from coordinate 2,692,821 downwards.
TGTCTGAATGATCAATAAATGTCTTATGTCTTATTGCATGAGTGAAATGCAAGAGTGTATGCCATCGGGCTACGAAGAGATCAATTTGTAAACTTTATACGTGTTATAATATAAAAATATATATATATATATTAGATGTCCAGAATTTATTTTTTATATAATTATACAATTATTAAGTTCGGTCATAAATGAGTGGATGTTGGCAATCATTAGTAATGCAGTAATTGTTATTAGTCTAATCTCATATTTTGTTTTTTATTTTTGTTTTCAGCAAGAACAGTCAAGAAGTAATTTGCACTGGAATGATTATATGGATCGGTTTTTTAAGTTATATTCCAGATATAGAAGCTTAACAACCATTCCTTTGGATTTAGAGCTCAATATTGTTTATAATCTGTTGTGGTGGTTTTGCGTTCAGTCAAAACTGTTCAAACATAAACTACTTTATATGAGAAGTATTCCTGATGTTTTGTCCAAAATTATTGCCAAAGGTTTGTTATACTATAGGTCTTATACATTTTTAAATTACAGCTTTTATTTTAGTAATTGTCATTTAACAATTTGACTATAATTGATGGAAATATCAATTTTACTACACTTCATGAAATGAATAATACACGTAATGATTGATAAGTTAGATGTTATGGTATCACATATATTGTAGTTGAATGGGCAACTAACTGTTCTTTTCAATACTATACTGGTAGTCTATTTTTGGGGTATTAATACAGTGACCTTGGGTCACCACATGGAAAGTACCTGTATGATGGTATCCTCAAATATCTATGCTGTAAGAATCATTTCAAAATACCATGTATTTTGAAATGATACATGTTTTAATTAATAAGAATGTGTAATAACATGTATTAATATGTAAACATGTATTAATAAGAATGGCCTACTTTGGTCTAATTTATCCCTATATATCCTATGGCATTATGTTGTGGGGCACATGCACAGCTACTTTGGTTTAATTTATCCCCATATATTCTATGCCGTTACGTTGTGGGGCAGATGCACAGCTACTTTGCTCTAATTTATCCCCATATATTCTATGCCGTTACGTTGTGGGGCAGATGCACAGCTACTTTGGTTTAATTTATCCCCATATATTCTATGCCGTTACGTTGTGGGGCAGATGCACAGCTACTTTGCTCTAATTTATCCACATATATCCTATTGCATTACGTTGTGGGGCAGATGCACAGCTACTCGTACTTTGGTTTAATTTATCCCCATATATTCTATGCCGTTACGTTGTGGGGCAGATGCACAGCTACTTTGCTCTAATTTATCCACATATATCCTATTGCATTACGTTGTGGGGCAGATGCACAGCTACTCGTACTTTGGTTTAATTTATCCCCATATATCCTATTGCATTACGTTGTGGGGCAGATGCACAGCTACTCGTACTTTGGTTTAATTTATCCCCATATATCCTATGCCAATACGTTGTGGGGCAGATGCACAGCTACTTTGGTTTAATTTATCCCTATATATCCTATGGCATTACGTTGTGGGGCAGATGCACAGCTACTTTGGTTTAATTTATCCCTATATATCCTATGGCATTACGTTGTGGGGCAGATGCACAGCTACTTTGGTTTAATTTATCCCCATATATCCTATGGCATTACGTTGTGGGGCAGATGCACAGTTACTTTGGTTTAATTTATCCCTATATATCCTATGGCATTACGTTGTGGGGCAGATGCACAGCTACTTTGGTTTAATTTATCCCCATATATCCTGTGGCATTACGTTGTGGGGCAGATGCACAGCTACTTTGGTTTAATTTATCCCCATATATCCTATGGCATTACGTTGTGGGGCAGATGCACAGTTACTTTGGTTTAATTTATCCCTATATATCCTATGGCATTACGTTGTGGGGCAGATGCACAGCTACTTTGGTTTAATTTATCCCCATATATCCTATGCCATTACGTTGTGGGGCAGATGCACAGCTACTTTGGTTTAATTTATCCCCATATATCCTATGCCATTACGTTGTGGGGCAGATGCACAGCTACTTTGGTTTAATTTATCCCCATATATCCTATGGCATTATGTTGTGGGGCAGATGCACAGCTACTTTGGTTTAATTTATCCCCATATATCCTATGGCATTACGTTGTGGGGCAGATGCACAGTTACTTTGGTTTAATTTATCCCTATATATCCTATGGCATTACGTTGTGGGGCAGATGCACAGCTACTTTGGTTTAATTTATCCCCATATATCCTATGCCATTACGTTGTGGGGCAGATGCACAGCTACTTTGGTTTAATTTATCCCTATATATCCTATGCCATTACGTTGTGGGGCAGATGCACAGCTACTTTGGTGTAATTTATCCCCATATATCCTATGCCATTACGTTGTGGGGCAGATGCACAGCTACTTTGGTTTAATTTATCCCCATATATCCTATGGCATTACGTTGTGGGGCAGATGCACAGCTACTTTGGTTTAATTTATCCCCATATATCCTATGGCATTACGTTGTGGGGCAGATGCACAGTTACTTTGGTTTAATTTATCCCCATATATCCTATGGCATTACGTTGTGGGGCAGATGCACAGCTACTTTGGTCTAAAGTCATAAAAGTACAGAATACTATATTTAGCCATAAAAAAAATTATATAATAGCACCTTGATGGTATTCTCAGTTGTGCCAGTAAATTGGTCATGTGTGGAAAAGACTAACAAGTTTCTGATGTTACCAATATTCAGCTGGCACTGGGGTCATTCACCACTTTTAGCAACCTCCGGTAGGGCTGTTTAAGACCAGAGAAGGTTGTCGGGTGGTTTAACAACACTGCTTAAAACCTGGATTAGGGTTAATAAAAGAATATTTGAAAGTAGAATTCGTCTATTCTACCTTATTAAATAATTTGCATCATCTAAAATCTGTGGGAAGATATTACCATCCTGCCTTCCACCTCTTACAGTCACATCAAAAGCAAAGCCTTTAGAGTAAGGTGCACCATGCACAATCCCCCAAGCTTAGCAGTTGTAATAGTACAGTAATTAATATCTTGTATATATTCATTTTATTATCAGTCTCCAACCTTCTTGTGAGGTAATTATGATACAGTATCTTCAGAACTTCCTATCCTTCTACCATGTATAATGCACTTAGTGTGATTGAAAATAATTATAAAGATTACGAATAAGATTTTAAAAATGTTGACTCTTTAAACTATGAACTAATTTGATATCATCATGTTTAGTTTTGAAGTCATGTGGAGAAGTGATATTGGGTCAAGAGTCATGCTATTACGATGTGAGAAGACTTATAAACCAGTTGAAACGAGGCTCGGACGTACTTCTGCGCCTTCCTCAAGTTTCCTGCATGCAGTTTTTAGATGTCATCGCAATCACAGTGCTCATCTTGCTGAAGCACCAAAATGATGAGTCTAACTCGGAATGTGTATCCTTTATTAAAAAGTGCCACAGTCAGTTAGATGTTCTTAAACTACACATACAACAAAAAGTGATAAGCGGTAACGAGGAGATATATTTCAAATTTGGATTAGCTTCCATCAATTCTACAGCATCTCTGAGGACATGGACAGAGCGTTTTGATGCTTTTGTCATCACTGGAAGTTTAGTTTGTGCTGTAAATAAAGAATACAAACTCGCTATAGATTACTTGAAACAAGTTTCAAATTTAGATAAAAATCCTTTTCAGTTTTTAGTCATTTATGTGAGAGGTAAGTTAGCCTTTATTTATGTGTAAAATTTATTGGTTTTTAGTGTAATTAGGATTCAAGATTTTATTCAGCCAATATGTACATAAAAATACAATAGACTATTCTAATACAATAAGTATTGTTAAAAGCAGTGAGCAGTGTAAAAGTACAGACATTATACAAACTCTGCAGATTATGCTGCTATTTCATCTCTTAGAGAAGAGGTTCAGAGGGGGTACATGAACATTTTTAGGGGGTACTCCCAAAAACCAAGGTATACAATATGTGAATTTCAGGTATAAAAGATATTACATTTAACCGTTTAGTATTACTCAACTTGTACCATCACTACAATTTTTTATATTTAAGTTTATACAAAATTATAGTTTCTAGTTCATCTATCCAGATTCTACTGAATCATACTTATCTAGTAATAAGAATATAGTCGAGGGCTACAATTTATATAAAAAAATTTGTAAGGGGTACACAACTGGAAAAAGATTGAGAACCGCTATCCTAGAGGAAAGCTTAGTAAGAAAATGTCAAATAAGATGCTTCCTGAAGTGTGGTTTCATAAAACAGACAGTTATGAAAAGTGTTGGAAAAACAGTATGATGAAGTCATCATGGCAAAGTAACTTAAGTACGAGTAGTAACAAAAAATAATCTTAAATTCTTTTATATGAGACGCTGACATAACATTGTGCATATTTTAAGGTGAATATGCATAAATATATGATTATCGTAATCGACGCAACTCTTATACCATTGCATAGAGGGAGAAGTATTGATCAGTTGAGTCTTTTACTATGTCAAGTTGGCAGCTCTGATGTAGACAGTGAGTCTTCAAACATTTAATTTTGTTCATATACTACTGTTGCTGATGATACGCAACATTTTATCGAAGCTTTTTTGTAATCACAAATTTATATTTTCTAAAAGTAGATAACATTCAGAACCTTTTTCATTATTTCAAAAGTTTATTACAATAATGAACCACTGGAATTTCGTTAGGCTGCGTGACGCAGCCGATTGTTGGTAACCTTGACCTAGACAACCAGCTGACTGTACCATTACGAAATATTTGTTTATCAGATCGGGAATAATATTTGTATCTTCAACTGTTTTTCCGTCTTCTAACCTCACTTTATCTATTGTGTTCTTCATATTTCTACCTGGTAATGAATTTATTATCTTCCTCTGATTTGTGTTAACACCGTTACAGTTTGTAAGTAATGTTGAATAGTAAAGTTTCTTTGTTTTGTTTATATCTTCTTTTAATTTAGTACAAACATTTTCGTAATAAGTTTTAAAATTCAAATCCAAGGATGATGACACTTGAGGTACATGGATGTGGTCTCTCTGCCTTGTTTGGTACTGATGAACTTCTTTATTTCTAATAAAAATATCTGGCTTCCTTTTCACCATGACTGCTGATTCCAATACAAAAAGTGCTGGTAGGGTAAGTATATTCAGCTGTAAAAACAATGGTGAACAGTGTGCCAAATAAGGTGCTTTGCAAATCGTCCTCACAATGCGTTTCTGCAGTAAAAACACACGTTCAGCATGTGGACTTCCTCCCCAAATTACAATGCCATACTTCAAAATGCCATGAAAACAACCATGGTAAACCTTCATCAACACTTCACGCTCCATCACACATACAAGCCTGCGAACCATATAGCACACAGCGGTGAGCCTTGAATATACTATCTCTATATGTTGCTGCCATCTTAAATTACTACTTATAGAAATTCCAAGGTATTTTACTGAATCCTTCACTGCAATGCTGGTTCCATCCAGTCTAAGTAGTGGTGAACAGTCAGGTTTCTTCTGATTGTAAAATGTTAATGCATTTGTCTTACCCTTGTTTAGCAAAAGCTTATTCTCTTTACACCATTCCTGCATCTCCATCAATCCTCTCTGTCCCCTATCTCTTAGCGACTCGGAGTCACCATGAATAAGATGGCTCACATCATCGGCAAACAACCACACTTTCCCCTCTGCTATCGATCTTGGCAGGTCATTCACGTACAGCAGAAATAAAACGGGTCCCAGGTTTGAGCCTTGTGGTACTCCGGTGTTTAGAGCAGGAGAAATAGTTGAACGATAATGTCTTGTGAGACCATCAGATCCTGTGTAGCGAATATTAACCACCTGAAAGCGATCTAACCTGAAATCGGAAAGTTTTTTTGTTTGTATATTTTATACATACTTTTCTTCTTGTTAATATGATTAAACAAATTCCTATTTATCCAAGGGTTAAATAATTTACTAATTTTGGAGGTTATGGGCACTGTCTTCGTACTTATATTTACTTATTTGTTTTAAATGATCTTGGAACATATCAAACTCATATTTACATAATTATTAAGGAAGAAAATATTCCAATGTGTGGCACTGAGTTCTGATTTAATTAGTTTGTGATTTATAACTATTTTATTTGGCTTATTGTCTAAAATTTTCCTAATATTGTCTGCTCTACTGTACGTTTAACCCTTTTAGTGCCAAGGTGACGAAATATCGCCACCAGTTGATTGAGTGAAAAGTGCCAGGTGGCGATATATCGCCACCAATTATTTTCGATCGTATACTGGAGTTTTACGTAAATATCGATGTTCGTAATCATTTATCAGGATGACCGAACATTTATTAGTCGATTACTACTCATTCGAAAGTCTTTGGAGAAAAAAACATCACTCCAGAACTAATAACAACCCAAGCGGACGACAGCTGGTCAGACGTTCGTTGTTTGTTTACTGTCACTCTCAGTCTGCCCCAGTGCGTACCCGATTCAGTCATTGTTTTGTTGTGTGTTGTTTTGTTATTATTTGCTTTGTTTGTATTATAATCTGTGTATATTTATTATTTCTTTACAATCTGCGTTATTATAATTATAGTTTTTTGTGAATGGTGATTGTGTATTTGTGGCAATGGGTGAAGAAATTATGAGGACAAGTGAACTGGATCGTGAGCTTGGTCGTGAGTTGTCTGATGATTCTTTAGCATCTGATTATGAGATTGATGACTTATTTAGTGATGCTAGTGACAATGATCCCCATTATATTCCTGAAAATGAAGTAGGCCTAAGTAGGTGTGATGAGGTTATACAGTTGCCCAGTACATCTTTTGGTGAACCTAGGTCTAGGTTAGGTTTTCAGTCTAGGCCAAACAGATCTAGAGTATTGAGTAGTAGCAGTTCTTCTGACTCTGATAGTAATGATGATAACTTAGATGGGCTTTCAACTGATGCAAATGATATATGGACCAGCATAAATGAAAATAACAGTAATTCATAACTTTGATTACAATGAAATTCCAGGCCCACGACACTGTCCACCTATTGAATCTAAGCCTATTGATTATTTTAATTTGTTTTTCACCGAAGCTCTATTGAACATATTTATGATTGAGACAAATAGGTATGCTAATCAAGTGTTAACGTCTCTAGGGGATAATATATCTCCAAAAAGTAGGAAACAAAGTTGGTTTCCGGTATCTCTTCACAAAATAAAAGCTTTCATAGCTGTCATTCTAAACATGGGCTTAATCCGTAAACCCACTATTGCATCATACTGATCAACCACTAACTGTCAATCCACCCCTTGGTTTTCTAAAATGTTTAAAAGAAATAGATTTCAACTTATTCTCAGTTTTTTTCACATGGTTGACAATTCAAAATTTCCAAAAGCTGGCCAACCAGGATATGATGCTTCTCAGAAATTTACACCACTACTTGAACATTGCAATAGACTATTTAAATTCTTTTACACTGCCCATCAACAACTTTCAGTTGACGGAACTTTAATTGGAACAAAAAGTCAAACTGCAATTACTCAATATTTGCCCAACAAACACCATCACCGTTGGGGCATTAAGTTGTAGGTTCTGTGCGACTCTGTATCTAACTACTGCATGAGTATGTTATTCATTTAGGTCCAATGAATAGAAGTTTTGTTGGAGTTTTTTACTGTTACTGTAATTTTTATTCTAAATGAAATTTGTAAAAAGTACTCAGTTGGAGTAACTCTTTCCCTGAGCTTCACAGCTAGCCTAGCTAGTCCTGAGAGTACGTTCCTGAAATTATATGAAGAAATAGACAAATTGTAAATTAGAATTTTAGACACCAAACCTAATAATTGGGACATTTATTAGGTGTGAATGACGCGTTTCAAATCAACAGATTCATCATCAGGTTTAAGTCTCTATGACTGACATGTATTCTAGTTCCTGTCCATTGCTCGCCCACAAGACTGTATAGCTGTTGTTAAATTTTAATTTAATCGTTGACGCGCATGAACTGTGTATTGAATAAATGTTCAACTTAATAGAGTAAAAAACCTGGTGATGAATCTGCTTATTTGAAACACATCCTCCAGTTCTCGACTGTGGACACATTGAATGATTGATACATTGATGTGGCCTTACTGTGTAAATTGCTGCTAAGCAGAATGCAGATGCACAGTTTCGGCTATTTCGACGTTTCATCCCATCAGGTTCAGAAGACGGCAATGAACTGTATTGAGATTAGCCTATACGGGTGTTAAGTTCCAATAGAAGCAGGGGAAGGAGAGTGGTCTTTCAATAATTGGTTCTCCCAAAGTTGGGATAGATTTCAAACCAAAAGAAGTTTAAAATCCATACTTTCAACATATGGATAAAAAAAAAAAAAATATATATATATATATAAAAATAGTTAATTCAATTGAGCAATTATATTTTGGCAAAGTTAGGTTTGGCTTATGAAAAATGTGATCGATATATTTGAAATTATGTTTGGGTATCAAGATAACTATTCAGAACTGTGAACAGTCCTGTTTGTCATACCATGTGTTCAACACATCCCATGTATTTTAATCAAATAAAATAAATAAAAGAAAGATTGGCTTAAATCAATCATGATACTTAAAGTTATAATTTTCATTGGACGGATGATATGTGAGGGATACAGCTGAAACTGAGTTGTGCACAAATAATCATTAAAATGTGGTCGCTTTTGCTATCTTAATGTAACTCTTCTCTGTTGGTGCATGCCAACAGCCAATTGAGCCCCATCCCCCCCACCAAAACTGGAAAGCGTGCCAACTGGGGGATGGCTCAAAACAAGTCGAGCGATGGGATCACGGGTGGCAGTTGGAGGGTCAAAATAACACTCGGCAGCTGAGCAAAACTGATTTATTACCAAGTAAAACCAAAAAGATATTAATCCGACTTGGCAGAAGGCCACAATATAAATTCTCACTTAAATAAATAACATCAAACACTAAAATTAACGAGATAAAGACAAAAGCTACAAAACCAACAAACTCTACAAATACCAAAATTTACAATTAACAACTATATGGCCTATCTGCAGCCTAGCCAGAGACACCCAAACGTAAGCAAATTTTTAAGCCCCAAATAAAAGTGAAAATTTAGAAAACGTCTGGAAAACAATGATTAAACCGGTAATTTAGCCCACATCCCATAATTCCACCGGGCCAGGGAGTAAGCCGGAATCCCTGGGCAGCTCCGAATTAGACGTTAAGTAAAAGTCCCATAATCCCCTTTTGGTGAGTTTGAAAAAATTAAATAATTTAACAGAAAATATAACACGGTACCGTCCGAGTAAAAATTCACTTCCAAACACCCCTAATACACTTAACAAAGAATAAATAACAATAACTAGGCCTAAACATATAAATAAATAACATAACTTAACCATAGGGACCTAACAACTATAAAATCTAAAAAAATATAACAACAAATAAAACTAATTAATTAATAACAAGAAATATAAATATAAATAAATATTAACATCCCGAAAAGTTCTTCTGTGTATTCTAAAAGTTCTTCTTTCTTTTTTTTTTTAATTAAAAACCCGTAAAAGTCCCCATGGCTGTTTCATAAACTTTTCAGTCTTTAGGCCTAGGCCTCAATGAATAGTTCGGCACCTTTTTTTTCTTTTTCTTTATATTTCACTTTTTCTCTTGTAAATATTAAACATCAAAACCCCCAGCTCAGCCGCCGGGAAAAACGACATAGAACGCACTGACCTGAGGACAGAAGACTTCTACCACCAAAGATGTAGGGCGGGTAGCGGGCAACTCCAGGCTCCAACTTCTCTGTTGGTTGCTATGCACTCCAATAATGTATCTTTTTGCAGCGTCACATATTTAGCTTTTTAACAATAACAAGACTTTGAATCTGGTCCTTGTGAGAAAGGAACAGTGCAAGAAGTATAAAACTGAGAAACATTTTTCAACAAAAGAAGACAAAATCTTTTGTAACTATCCACTTACCAAACTTAATCAAATCCTGTTGAAATCTATTGTGGGCTTTTGACAATCATTTTTAATTCCTTCCTTAATATTTCATATTCAACTATAAAACAAAAGCGTCATATCACATCATATGTATGAGGCATGTTTTTAAAGTAAGTACTGTTTAGGAATTTCGTCAATGTAGCGTTGAGGTTGGCATTTGGCGCATGCACGCTGTGTACCACTGTTAAAACCAATTTGGAGTTAAGTGTTAGAGAGGAGATTTTACAGTCCTAACTTCGCCCCTTTAATAAAGGCAATTAAACTTTTTTTACCTCTGTGTTGAGAGTTTATAAATTATTTAAATTGGAACAAAAATTATACTAAACCATCTTAATTCTTAACTGAACAAAATAATCATTTCTGAATCTTAAAATTAAAAAATTTACCAATATAATATTTAGGTAAGCCGGAGACAGACACATACAAAACACAAAGAAAAGAAAGGAAGTGAAATATTTCATGGCCATTTTTTTAGTCATAAGGCCACACTGTTGCAGGCCTTATTTGCTATTTTTTCAGGTATGCTGCTCTGTTTTATATTTTTTACGAAAATCCAAGGCATGCCCTAAAAACAATGGGAAAAATAATATATAAGTATTTATCTTTTTCAGCATATTGCCACTTTCACTTACAACAATATAACGAGGCCAAGTTGTGTTTGGCGTACAGTAAGTCCTGTCCATCACTTACTAAGTATGAGGGTCACTACAGACTACTGCTGGCGCGTCTCTTGAGTGAACAAAACGACCACCAGGCAGCGTTAGTTCACTGTGAGGCTGTCCTGTCTTCCCAGCCAGGCCTTGTTAGCCTTGCTGCTTACTTAGCGGCCACGGTAGCTCAGAACTTGCATCTGTCTACAGCACAACTTCTCTACCTTAACAAACTTGTCCAGGTACTATATTTTACAGTGAATACAAAATAATTTTGTATCAAATTAAATAACAAAAATTTGTAAAATTCAGTTAAACCTTTGCACGCTACATAAGAAATTTACTATTTCTTTTAAACGTGTCATAAATTAAAAAAAATATTTTAAAAATGTTTAAAGTTCTATTTGGAATTTTGTTATAAGGCCAACAACTGTTAAGAAAACACAATCCAAACTGGCATTTTAAAATCAATATTTAATATTCAGCAATTTGTAAAATTCCCATTGTTGAACAATTATTCTGTTTATTTACTCATAAATCTATAAAAAAAAATAAATTAGATTAAGCTAAAATATATATGTAATCATAATAATTATTTACAAGTTTACTAATATATATGACATACAAGCACTTACAAGTATCCCTAGAATGTTTTTTTTGTGTGAAATAACTCAAAACACTCATCTGGGTGGTCCGAGAAATCCCGTAATACGCGCGGCGTAGCAGCACACAATGGCCGCTCGGTTGCCATGGCGACGGTGCGTGAAGGTCACGATGACAAAAAACGTTGTCATCCTTTCTGTTGTCTTCAAAATTACCTCAATAACCATTTACGTACACGTTAGTATAGTTTTATCACTTAAATTTAAATATTTATCTCAAAGTAGTCAAATGCGAGAAATACCGTAATACACGTTTTATGTAAATATAATGTTGCGAGAAATCCCGTAATATGCGTGGAAAGGGTTAATAATTGACATATTTAATATATAATTTACATTGACAAATACAGCTAAGTGAACACAATTTGGCGAAAAATCTTAAATACCACAAGAGTTATCATATTAACATGCTGGTGATTTTTCCTAAAGAACTTGAGCGCAAAGGACACACATGGTGCTTCTGAGTATCGTAGTTTACCACAAACTGTTGTATTTGTTTTATATTTGTAACACCGGTTCTTCCTCAACTTAGTTTTGCATTCTGTTTTCTTCTTCTTTCCCTTCTAGAATCTAAAACACTGCTTCATGGAAACCTCATATAGTAAACTTGTAGCCTGCTCCTGTTCATTGTTTCTTTCAAACATGTCTTTACTCCATAAAGCAATATAGGTAAAATGTAATCTAGTAAATAAAAAATAGAAGTAATAAGAACTATGTATAACATTAAAAAAGATAATGTGGTGCAATGAGAATTTGTAAGTAAATAAGCAACTGACTACTGTCGGCGTAGAAATTATGTATACCTGAGTGTGAAGGTTGTTTACTGAGAAACTAAGAGGCCTATGAAAATCAATCAAACCATTATTTTCCTCATATAATTGTATGTTATGACATTTGCATGTTAAATGTTACTAAAAGTTTTAATCATTTTTATCCTAGTTGGAACAAAAAATGTACAGGAATTTTAACTATTTTGCACTGTGCATCAACTTTACACTTTTATTATTCAGGAGAGACAGGACACAGCAAACTTACCTTAGAGGTCAAGTCCACTAACACCACAGCAGTAGTAAACAAATATAATAGAATGACGTGTTACACAAATTTTCTGTGCCACTGGCACTTTCTTCAAGTGAGTAGAGAGAGTGATTAGTTCCTGGTCTAGTGCCCTTTAAGGGCGTTTGATAGAAAATTATTTGTGTATTCTTGAATCTCTCTCTTTCTCTCTCTCTGTCTCTGGTCACCGGAAGAAAATGGAAGTGGCAAAGAAATTTGTGCAATATGTCATTTTATTATATTTCTTTACTACTACTCAGGTGTTAATGGTCTTCTAAGGTAAGTTTGCTGATATCCTATCTCTCCTAATATACTAATTCCTGGTCTAGTGCCCTTTAACCTAGTCTAAAACTTTTATTATTCACAAACACGTAAATGTATGATATTTATATTTTGATATGTGGTTGTAAGGAATGTTTTCTATAAGTTTTAATAATTTCAGAATTTTAACTTTTCAAGAAAAGCAGCTCTCATCAGTTTTCTGAAATAACATTTTCTTGGCTTCTAAAGGTTGAAAAATGAATTACTTGGTCACTTTGCAACCCTCATGAAATAGTTACAGTACATTACTTTAATATAAAGTAAGTGTAAAAGTGTAATTTAATCCAAAAATGATTGTTTAAATTTTCTATTTGTTTATGTGAACTAAGATCATTATTTGTTTAATAGTCCAATCCTTTAACCCTCGAACTGGCGGTCATATTTCTCTGTGGTGGCGGCCGTTTTTAGGCGTTTTGCAAGGGTTTTTTTAAAAAATCACTAAAAATACAAATATTATCCAAATGAGGTAATTGTACTACCATTGTATTCACTAAGACCCATATAATATTTATGTTTAGCAAGTAAAAGCCCCATATCCAAAAAAGGTTTTTTTTACACTCAAATAATTTTTTTTTTTTAGTTTCAGTTTATAAAGTGGGGAGACCATGATGTAAACTCATAATAATAAAAAAGTGAGAAAAAATCCAAGATAGCCAAAAGTTTCCAAATTTTGTCTAGTTTTCAAAAATATAATATTTATTAGGATTACAACCATAAATGAAGCCTTCAGAATCATAAAACGTCACAAGCGCACAAAACGCAAATCTCAATTTATAGCACAACTATATATACTAATAATAAATACATAATGATGTGAAGAAAATGAATATGCTACTTACTTCTTATTTGGAGATACGATGTGAACCTTCAAGAAATGTGAAAAAAAAACTTGAAACTGTTTATATAGGCTATGAAAAACATTATATATATATATATATATATATATATATATATATATATATATATATACATATTTACATGTTGTTTGGCTATCGATGTTTTTTTTACTATGGTGCTGTGTTATTCATTGGTATTCCAAAGGCATCAAAGATACTAAAAATAAAGTTTGACTCTCGCTGTACACGGTGATATGATATATAATGCAACTGAATAATATTTACCTAAAATTAAAGCGCTTGGAAAAAACGATGTTTTAAACGTCGATTTTCGACGATTGCCACTTAACAAACAACTTTTGAACGTCGATAATCGATGTTTGCCAGTTTTAGGGTTAAGAATTTAGAGAACACCAAAATTTTGTTTATAAAACCCTAGACCAATTTCATTCATCCCTAGAAAAAACTGCACACTTCTCCTTTTTACACTTAAATATTAGAATTATGAGAAAACATTTTAATAGTTTGTTGGTAGTACATAATTTACTTAGGAGTAAGCCAAATATATTAATTTTAAGGGAAGTCTTGTTAAATAGCAATTAACTGTCCTTATATAAAATACCAGGATACAAAACAATTTGGTAATTGCAATGAAACATATTGAGCAGGTGGTGTTGTTTGCTTCATAAGAGATGATATAAATTGTTTAGAATCAAAATTCAATATGACAACAGCTGACTGTTTTCTGTTAGAGTTAAAACATAATAATACATGCATTGATCTCCTCTCACTATTCTAGATTACAACACTTTTCTGAAAGTAGTTTTATAAATGAACTAGAAAATAAATTATTACAGATAAAATTAAATACAGTTTATATTGGTGATATTAATATAAACTTAGACAAATTGAAGTCTTCTTCTGAAGTACAAAAATATAATAATTTAATGAGTAATCACAGTTTTACATCACTAATTAACCAACCAACTAGACTTAGTGATACATCATAACTGTATAGATCATATTTTTGTTAGATTTAGAGATATAAATAATCTTGAGAGGGTAGTATTTGATATTGGTATATCAGATCATTGTGAGTTAGGTTTAAAAATAATCACTCCTTATCCAAATAAAAACAAACAGTATGGCAAAAAAAAGCTAAGCATAATTTGGATGGAATCAAACAGAATATAAATGATATAGATTGGAGGGATCTTTTCAGTAAAGTAAATGTAAATGATTGTTACGAATTAATTATTCTTAGATAAGTTAAATTGTATTATAAATATTAATACTGTAGAGATTATTGTAGGAAATAAGCTTACTTACTCTCTTTCTCTTACTCCTGTGGCCACTCAAACCCAAGAAGGGTTTTAGCCTCGCCAACCAGCCGCCTCCACTCCTGTCTATCGTGAGCCATCTCCATGTCCGCTCCTATCTTCACCAGGTCACCCCTGACTTGCTTATTCCAGCGCATTCTTGGTCTTCCCAGAGGCCTTGTTCCCGTTGGTGTTCCTGACCAGATTTTCTTCACTACCTTCTCTTCACTTCTTCGAATGATGTGGCCCAGCCATCTCAATCTCCTACTTCTGGCTAGAGCCACAATATCCGGCTCCTTATATAGCTCTCTCAGTTCCCTGTTTTTTCTAATCCTCCACTCTTCCCCTTCTTTTATTGGCCCGAATATTCTACGTAGGATTTTGTTTTCGAAAGTCACTAGTTTTTTCCTAGACTTCTTTGTAAAGGCCCAAACTTCTGATCCATAAAGCACTACTGGTTGAATCATTGCTTTGTATAGCCTTACTTTTGTACCTTTTGATAGTATCTTGCTTTTTAAGAGCTTTGTTAAACTCCAGTAGCTTGTATCTGCCGCAGCAATTCTGTGTCGAATTTATATTCTTCCTGGTTGGTGTTTGTTATTGTTACTCCAAGATATTTAAATTCTTTTGTCTGTTCAAAATTGTAGTTAAGGACCTTGATGGGTGCTGGGCTTAAGTCTTCTCTTCTACTTATTTTCATGTATTGTGTTTGCCTTTCATTGACTAATAATCCTACTGTTTTAGCTTGTGTCAAAAAATGTTCTGTTAATTTTTTTAAATCTTCCTTTTTCTCAGCAATTATTGCTACATTGTCCGCAAAGACCAATAAATTTATATTCCCGTTTATTTTTGCACCTTCGGGTAGGTTTTTTGATTCATTTACTGACAGATTAAAAAACTATATAGATATTTAAAATAATCAATATTACTCCAAACTCATAAATGAGCATGATGGCGACATTGGTCAACGATGGAAAATAATAAATAATTTAACAGGTTATGTTTCTTCCTTCTATATTACACCAACAAATGCAAACAAGATTCTTAAATTTATTACAGAATTAAAAAACAAAAAGTCACGGGATAGGATAACATGGCACTACAATTAATAATGCATATATCTGAAAAAAAAAATAGATCCTTTTTTTTTTTTTTTTTTTTTAAAAGAGATTTAATTATCTTAAGTTTTTCAACTGGCGTTTTTTCAGAGGCGCTAAAAAAGGCATTATTATTCTACTGTTTAGTAAACAAAATTCTCTCAGTTTATAGTTGAATCAAATAACTTTGGTACTAGCAGAACAGCCACGCGATGCTGGTCTCAAATTATAATGCTCTGAGTTTTAATTTGCTGTCAAACTTAAAATAAGGAAGCAATAGTTTTCAAACTAATTGTATAGTGTCCACCATGTTATATCCTTAAAGAAAAAATATACTGGAGATTTTGCTTAAACTATGTTGATTTTTATTATGATATTTGTGTGTAAGAACACGTTTTTATGCGTGAAATTGCGTGTAAGTTGTCTTTAACCTGTCACTGTAGTGAGAATAATAACAATAATAAACTTATTTCTTTTGGATGGTTGACAGTTTGATTCATTATTATTAGTTTGGTATAGGACTCATTTAATAATTCAAACAAGTTATTACGAAATTTATTTGTTTGTAAACACTTGCAAACTCGGTAATGTCAAACGCTAGACAATAAACCTAAGTTAATTGTGTTGTTTAAGTGACACTAAGAATACCCCTCTCAGATAAAACAAAAATATTGTTCAAAGATGAAGTGTTTATGCTTATTTATTTTCAAATAATAATTTATGTAAAACCAGTTTAGTATCTTTAATCAGTTATTATGGAAGATGTTGGCAGTAATATTAGTTGAATGGTACCTAACAATATTTTTTATTTGTCATGGTATTCTTTTTTACAAGTAATAAGAAAGTGAGATTTAGTATTATAGTCAAGTCATAGAGTTATCTTGTATGTAATAACTGATGGATCTCAATAGAATACAAATATATGTACACTTCTAGGAAATTAGTTAAGTTAGTTGCTTTTCTTAGATCCACTATTTATGAATATAGAAGGAAAGTTATTATTTATTTTTTTTTTTAATCCACTATGAATATAGAAGGAAATATTGGGTTAAAGTTAAAGATAGTCTTGTTTTACCAGGTGAAGTTAGGGCTAAGAAGCCCTCTCTAACACTTAACCTGGGGACCAATGGCTTAAAGGTGACTTCGAACCACCACCAATGACTGGGCAGGTGGGCTGCGTGCCAGGACGGGATCGCTCAGACAGTCACCCATCTAGGGGACAGCCACCTGCGATGTTGCTTGCGATAACGTTGGAATCCTCCGGTAGAGGCCACTAGCCTGGGTTTCTTTTCTCAGGCATAGTTTATGATACATTTGTGAAGTTGATGTCTAAACTTAACTGAATGCATTAGTTTAATGTCAACAAATTTACTTAAAAAAATTTAAGTATTTTTTTTTTAATGAGAAGGTCATTTTCGACAGTAAAATTTATGTTACAGAGTTTGAAACCCAATTCCTTTGAAGAACAGATCCATTTGAAAGGGTTCGAAGATTGTTGTTTCACGGTCCTCTGCGAACAGTACTCTGTAACCTTGCATGAAGCTCTATATTCAATGGCGAGGCAATTGTATCTTGCAGGGGTATGTAAGTATTATTTTTATACTGATTCATTTAAAAAAATGTAAGTCTTAAAAATTAAGAATAAATAATAAAATATCAAATGGCTCACTTAACGTCAGGACATTTGCTATTAAGGTCCTGTCTTTGATATTTATTATCGTTATTTGATTTCTTGACAGCTGTAGGTTCAAAATAGTTATTAAAAATCCTAAATTGAAAAAAGTATGTTCTTATCACATTAGAAAGATAACTTACATAAATATTACTAAACAATACTAAACAACACTTTGACTTAGGTAATATTTAATGTAAGAAGGTATTTTTGTTTTATTGTTAATTCAAAACTGAGATATATTACAGTGTATTTTTACAAGTTATTATGTAAAAGTTATTAAGTAACCAAAAAAGAACATACTATGTATAATTTTTTTTATTATTTTTTATTTTTTGCTTAAAAAACAAATGCTGCAATATGATTTCAGTATTTGAAAGTTTAATTTTATTTCTTGAGGCAATCACACAAAGGTAGTCTTGAGCTCTGCCTGAATCTCGCAAGCTTTACAAAGCTTTAGCTCAGTAGTCGAAAAATCCAGTGTCACACACCTATAATAATAGTATCAATTAATTCTGACTGACCGTTATACAACATTTTCTTTGAAAATTCTGTTCACTTTTTATGGTATTGTTTATAGTATGTTAAGATAGGAGTAGAAAATAAATATATATTTTGTTCAAATTACTGGGCTTTTCACTGGTCAGCTATTGATACTAAACAATGAAGAAGTTGTATCATATATATTGAACTGTTTAAGTTAAATTTTCCCTTTACTGTTACATATCAGGCATTCTTTTAAAGTAAATACCATTTTCAAATTCCACCATGCGGTGGGCGCATTTCCATCAAAGCGGTCAGCGTTTGGCACATGTATGCTGTGCACCACTATACAAGGTACAGCACTATATTGACAAGGCACAGCCGCCATTATGGATCAATTTGACATGTTTATGGTTGTTTATCAGTGTTTGTTTAAAATGCCCCCTTTGATTGAAAAACGCCACTGACTTTGAAGTAAGGGCTGTGATAGGTTTTTAATGTTGAAGTCATACAAGTAGCTGACATTCACCATGAGGTCTGTGAAGTTCATGGAGAAAAAAATAATGAGTGATGGGGTGAAACGGAAATATGATAGCTTTTGAAAATGGCAAATCAAACACAAGAACTGATTTAATCATTTGGCTCGGAATGAATTCATCATCCGCCATACAGTCCCGAACTTGCTCCCATGTGACTTCCATTTATTCTTCAACGTGAAGAAGCATCTGGGAGTTCAATGCCACAACAACGTTTACGATGTCAAAATGATCCTACTGAAGTGGTTGTCCAGTCTGGCGGGAGATTTGTTTGGGAAAGATTTTCAAAAGCTGGTTGTACGATATGATAAGTGCCTCAATATTGATGAAAATTATGTTAAAACATATTTTAATGTACAAGCCTTCAGATTAGAGTAATTGTGACTAAAAGTAAACTAGTTTTTTCATTCGAATACTGTACTTACTTTAAAAACATGCCTCGTAGCATGGAACAAAGTAAATGCACTTAAGTAATATCATGTTTCAATTTTCTTTATGCCAATAGTCTTTCCATTATCTGTTAACAGTACCACATCAAAGCCCTTAGCAGCTACTGTGAACTAATGGAGCTGTTGAAATCAGACACGGTCAACTGTGGATCAGCAAAATGGCTGCCTCAGAAGGTTCAGATCCTCCATGAAACTGTTCTGGCACACATCAAGGCAAATGACCTGAAAGGTCGGTCCCTTAACCTTGTTCTTGTAGTAAGGTGGATAGCTACCAAGATACCTTGTTGTGCAAAATAACATAATTGATAGTATGTAATACCTTACATACTATCAATTAATTATGTTATTGGAAGTCAGTTTTGGAAGATAAATATTTGTTTCAGAAAAAGAAGTTTTCCTTATTTTTCAATTGTAATTTATTTTGCCACCCAATAGCATGTAGGTGTACCTTTAGAGTATTGTAAATAAAAATTACTCAAAATTATTATTAATCTATAGGTTTTAAATTAGAGGTCATACAAAAGGAAAAACATTTCAGTTGGCTAGGAGATTCATTGTACACTCATGCCACTTGCGCATCTACAACAATTCTAACTGTGTGAAATACATATGTCACACACTCATTTTTTTGACATATGCTTCATATAAGACTTAAAATTTGTACAAATAAATGCAGAAGCTCTCTATGGATATCAAAATGATTTTTCCTCAAATTGTGAAAATTATCGTTGGGAATTTAATGCACTCTTAACCCTTTCCATCCTAGATATTTTTTAAAAGTTGTTCCGAAAAACCGAGGTATTTTCATATTTGACATAGCCAAAAACCCAGGCTCTTTTTATCGATTTTGTCGTACTTTACTAAAATAATTAAAAAATATCTATTTATGAAGCAAATTTATTATTTCGAGTTTCATTACTTTCCCAAAGAAGTTATCTGTAATATAAAATAAAATTACTTAGCAACATTTACATTTTTTTGTATGTATATATAATTACAAAAAAAATTTCAAACATTTTTGAGTTTGTTACGTTGTGAATGGCACTAAAAAAACTCATTAACCAGAGCTAATAACACTATTTAAATACCATTTAGTTATCTTAAAATAAATTCATATTTCACAATGCTATGTTTAAAATTAAAACAGTTATGCCTCTTTTTAAAAAACACTGCACTTCGAGTTTTTATTCTACGCATAACAACTAAGCTAAATACATGGTCTGATTCATCACTCTCGTCATATACGCAAGTAGCAATTTTCGGAAAACCGGACACTGGGGTTTTTCGAACATTTTTTGAACGTCCAGAAAACCAGAAGCTGGGTTTTTTGGAACGTTTTTCAACATCTGGAAAACCGGACGTTGGGATAGAAAGGGTTAAAGTTTGCCGATTAAAGATGGCACCTTACTTTGATGAAATTAGTCAGTTAAAAAAGAAAGAAAAAATAGGAAAAACTAATAGTCGTTCACAAGTACAATGCATGTAGGTAGAGATAAAAACTAGCGTGCTTAGAATTATTTACTTGCAGATTAATTTTAGGGCATTATGGCCTAGGATTTCAGTTAAAAGCTAAAGGAAAGGTAAACAAGATATGTAAACACATACACATTGAGGACTTTAGCTCTGTGCGCGGAAACAAACTACTACCCATTCAATAAACAAACATGTAAAACAAACACAATATGTTTTACGGGTTGCGTTCACGCGCTTGCCGCTGAAATGAAGGCGCCAAAACTTCTTCCTAGGTTCTATATCGGTTACACATTACTATTTGACAGCTAAACATGTATGGGAAAAAGTATTATAAATTGAAAACATTAAATGTATTGTGGTAACTGTATTTTTATAGTAGGTCGGAAAGTATGTAAATTTCACAAACACAAGAAACACATTATTATTATTATTGCTATTATTCCTGCTTCTTTGTCTACTTCATTTAAAACGACTGTAATAATATTACTTAGGCATTTTATTTTTGTAAATAGTCAGTAAAAAGTTGAGTAACTTATAAGTACTTTCTTATAATGAATGTAAATACAATATAATATGAATCTTATAATGATATATGAATGTGACTTACAATCATTTTACTTCATTGGAGTTTTTCAATCCTACTTAACTCTTCCTCCTCCTCTGAAAGACCGCCACTGTCTGTATCAGATTCATTTCCAACTGATATAATAAAGGATTCTATAACATTGTCTATCTGGGATTCTGCCGCTCCATAGTCTTTTTCTATCTTCTCCACATGCTTGCACTTTCCTAACCATTCTTCTGCACTTATTCTTGATATTTTTTCTTCGCAGAGGGTATTAGCTTGAGATATAGTACAGGACGTATTTCTCTTGGCTACGTAACCTTTGACTTCGGCCCAAATTAACTCAATCGGATTGAGCCTGAGTGGTAGGATGGGAGTCGTAAGATGTCATGACCCTCAAGTTTGACAGTTTCATCCAAGGCATACCGGAAATACCTTGGTTTATGTAGCTGCACAAGTTTGTACAGTTCAGGTAAAAGCATATCGTCACTGAATGGTATTCCGTTTTTTAAAAGCCAGGCCTTCATATCCTGTTTCTTACTTTTTGAAGTAGGAGCCTTTTCAATTAGAATGTTATGGTTGGGCGCATTATCGACTACCAGTACTGAATTTGGTTCCAAATTGGGCAATACTTTGTCTTTCATCCATTTCATAAATATTTCCCTATTCAAGTTGTCGTGGTAGTCTCCACTATGGTTGCTCGCTTTCCAGCAGGTAAAAGCGTTAGGCACGAACCCTTTCTCTCCACCCGCATGGATAATTATCAATCTTTCACCCTTATAAATTGGAACGTGTAACCCTTTATTTTAGCCATCTGGCAAAGTTTTATTAGAAACGCGAGAAGATAGTATGTAAGACTCGTCTAAATAAATTATTGGAGCGTCCTTGCTCCCTGTAGCTTTTCAACGCTCTCAAATATGTTATCCGTTTTTCTCGGATTTCTAGTTTTTCAATTAACAACTTTCTATTGTTTTCTTTCTTTCTCCAAGTAAACCCTAAATCCTTTAATATGCGTCTCAAACTTTTATCACAACTCTGAAAGTTTATTTTTTTTTAGCGCCTCCCTCAATAATTTTACAGTTGGTATTCTATGTTCTTCTATATGAAAACTGTACACTAGTCTTCTCACTACACATTTATCGGTCATCTAAATAGATTACTGTTTAACGTCGTTGTCGGTTTTTGTTTGGCGTAGTAAAACTTGCCTCGCACTGACCACTAACATGCAATTTTTTAAAGTCACTGATTATTTGAGTTACAACTCGCTCTGATACCCCCATAGCTGCTGCTGTTCTTTGACGAGCCTTTGCCAACGGAATATTTAAAGTTTTTCGGTCTGCCTCTTCCTTCATAAATTTAAACATGTTACTGATAATTTTGCGGCCCTGACTATGAATTACTCTATTCTTGACTAGCAACTTAAACTCATCAGTCATTGTGGAAAATTAACAAATACTTCAACTAACAAAATATATCACAAATAAAATACTCGGTAACTACGACAATATTTATAATAATCGGTGTAAACCGCACGAACTGGTTGAACAAATAACTAGGCACAAATGACAACCACACTCATCACTGTCACAGAAAAGACTGATTTTAGCCAGGAAGTAGGTAGGGTTAATTGTTATTTTCATTACGATTCTCAGTAAGGAGGTTGTTGCAGGTGAGTCAGTGTTTTCAGGACAGAGTGCATAACACTACTCTGCTACCCCTCCCGCCTATCAACTCGCAGCCAAGGCCACGCGCACAGCTAAAGTCCGCGATCTGTACAAAGCAGATAAAGATGATTTCCCCAAAGCAGAATAACATGCAACAGGGAGACATTGGCACAGAACGAAAGAGACGGCTGCAGAAAGAAATCGTTTAATTAAGAAACTATTTACGTACACCATAATTACATTATTAATTTCTGCAAAACGATATCTGGTTTTGTGTACAAACAATTAATTAGAACCGTATTTGTAGTGCAACTTAATAACAAACTATGTACTGACTGATTCAGAATGACAAATGGCATTTGCGATTTTACGAAATGAACACTCATATGCATCACTCTTATGCATCAAATACAATCCTTTCTTATTAATCTCATTATTTACCATCATATCATAATACAGAGCTATATTTTCAATGTGCATAGCTGAAACTAGTACACTTGTAACTTCTACATTTTACTGTTGTTCGTTCGAGTTTAACCTGTTGACTACTAATATATTTTGATCCTGAATGAGGACCCACATCAGGTGACGTGGCCGTGCGGCCTTGTGTCGTTTCCCTCTTTCCCATTATAGCATATTCTAGAAAATCACATAATGGTTCCTAGAACTCTAAATACGTTGTCTTATTATATTAGATTAAATATTAGATTTGTCATTTCAACTCCTCAATTAAAATGATAGCAATTAGATGGTGATATCGTAGACCAATTACAATGTTATCTATCTATAGTTGATACAAAAAAAAAAAAAAAAAAAAAAAAAAAAAAATGGACACTGTAAATACTAGAGCTAAGAAAAGAAAAGTAAAACCAAAATGAGTTAGTTGTAAATTATAGCAATATGGAGGCAATAGATAAATCTGTTATGATGCTTTCTTATAATTACTATAAAAGAATAACGGTGAAATGGTATTCTAAGCTTTAATTTGACTTATTGGATATCACCATCCTCAATGCCTTCAGACATCTCATCAAAGATAAAAATGTTTAATTCTAAATTTAGTCCAAGATATGAAGGTTGTCTACTCAGATTATGTTGAATATGAATATATATTTCTTTGAAAATGTAAATGTATATTGGGAATAGCTCCAAGATCAAAATCTATCCTATGACGATATGTGCTTTTACTCGGGGGGGGGGGGGGGGGGGTACCACCCCATATTGGAAGTGGGAAGTTTTACATTGAAAATGACCACGGAAATCGATAGAAAAATTAATTTAAATGAAAAAATATTCTTTACAATTTTGTTGAAAAGTCATTATTTTTTTAGTTACTGACAACTGAAACATTCTTCACGGAAACATAACTCCAAAACTGAACATTTTATCCAAAAAAGCATACAGAAAAAACAAAGCTCTTAATAAAACAAGGAAATTATTTTTTGTTATTATTTTACACCCAGTACTAACTGAGTTATGGCTTGCTGAATGTAGAATTTTGTTCATCGAATGCAAAAGTTGAAACATTCAAGATTAAATAACTGGAAAATGGTAAGTCTTTTAGAAAACACTTATGGAAACTTTTCGAAAGAGCTTGAAAAAACGTTCAAAATTATCACTAGTAAATCTTCTTTACATTAGCACTGAGGCAAGTTATAAGAAAAATAAAGTTGGTTTAATTTTTTTGTGACGGAAATAATTACAAAAATACCCCAGTCATAATGACCCCACTTGGAACCAATAGTTACCCATTTACAATTTACTTTAGTTTTATACCAATAATACATTCCAACAGTTAAGCCGGGTTATACTGCTTAGTTTTGGAGAAAATCGAGTTTAAAGTGAAAATGGATTCTCGTAATTCCTCTAAAAATTTCATTTTCTTAAAAATAATAATAATAAAAAAAACTGACAATGTTATGTAAAAATTGCTGGTATACGTAATATAACTTTTTTTACTTAATATTTTGATTTTCGTTTTATTTGTATGGGCTGGAAATTGAATGAGAATTATGTATCAATGTTTTTATTCTTTCAATTTTTAAGGATCGAAAAGTTATAGTAACAAATTTATTACATTGTAATATATTGTTAAAATTAAGTATACTGTACAATATTACTTAATTATTCCAATATTTTGTTTTTCTTAATTTAGTCGTAATAGGGGCAGTTTTGAGGGTTGAAAAATTACTGTAAATCACAAATAATGTTGTATAACATTTACCCATATTTACTCAACATAATTGAATCTGATTTGATTTTTTGCTAGGATATACAATTCTCTGAATTTTTATAATAAGGGGTAGTTGTCACCCCCAACAAATGATAAGCGTTTATCGGCAAAGGGTGTATTTCAAAGTAGATGTTACTTTGAGCTTAATTCCAAATGTTCCATGCAAATCAATGCATTTTCATAAAAGACGGAGGTTTCTAGGGGTTGCGATGTTGCAATGGGTGACTTTTTGGGGCTGGAAAGTAGCATTAAATATTTCTTGACGTTTGAAAAAAAAAAAAATCACAAAAAAATTACTTTGTATTGAAATATAAAATAATTGAAGATATAAGTGAGTTAATATATTTTTTCAATGTAGTCATAATATTTAAGGAGTGGTTTCTAAGGGTTGATACGTTATGTAACATCATCAATAATGTTACAGAATATCGAACAACCTTTATCCAACTCATTTGAACTTTATTTTGGTCTGTTATACAATTTATTTGCAGTTTTTCAAGTTATGAGAATAAAGAGTAGTTTTCACCCCTGAACAATTATAAGCACATATTGGTACAGGATAGATTTTGAAGGGGAGGGTAAATTGAGCTTAATCCCAAAGTTTCATGCAAATCGATGCATATTCATAGATTTCAGAGGTTTCATATCACTTTTACCTTGAAATACTGGACTGAGTATACATAATGGATATCCAAATAAACCTTATAAGGTAACTTATAGAGTCACATGCATAAGCAGCCAATAACGCTTGTCGCCCCACCCCTTGTTGACTGGTGATAATAATGCCCTATTATACCCCATGATACACTGCATGCAATTTTCCTCGGCCGATACTTATAAATGAGAAACTTAAAGTAGTACTGCAAAGATAATTTGTGTATGTATATGCACACTTGCAAAGAAGAGCCTAAGTGTAAGGATACTTCAAATGAAAGTTCAGTTTGAAAATTTCCTTTTTGTGTATATCCGTGTTTACAGAATTATCATATAATAAAAAAAATTCATGATAATGGGATCTTTTACATTCTTAAATCAGTTTTGGATTCATCTAGCTGTAAAATAAAACAAATTATAACAAAAAGTAAACAAAACTTTTTCGTACTCTGAGTACTATACTATAGTAAAACAAGTACTCAATGAAGGCATGGTATTTGGCAGGTCATATGACGTGGATTCTTCAATTTTGCCCTGGTTGTTGGACTATTTATAAATTACCCTTTCTGAGGAACAGTTGAACTCAGTAACCAGACTACACTCATATCATCATTCATATTCACCTTAAAATACACACAACGTTGTGTTTGGTCTCAAATGTAAGAGAACAGGTTAATTTCTGCTTTAAACTATCTTATATTATTTATTTTCACTCTTGTACTTCAGTGTGGTTCTCTAATACTGAATTAGTTATAACTGAATATAAATTTGGAAATAGGTGGGGAGCAGCTATGTCGCCAGTTAATCAGAGAGTATGTTCCAACAAGGGCGAAAAAAATTAAGGATGAATACATTTGGGAACCTGTGCTGTATAGATTTGAAGACGACATAGTGTCAATGGCCTTGCTTGCTGACATTTTAGTACATTCTGACAAGAAGAAAGCTCTAGATGAATTAAACAGGTATGTAACTATTCTGTCCAAGCACGGAAGGCGGCTGCACAATTAAGAGACCCTTCTCACACTGACAGATTTGGGACAATAGCTTGGGACCAACTCGTGCTGAATGACAAAAAACATAGTGCACTCATCGACAAAACAAAATATATAATGGCAATTATTATTATTTTTGCTAATTGCATGATATAAATTAGCATAATTATATCATGTTTGGGCTTGTTTTAAATTATATTACAATTTTAATCTATGCTTCTCTTTTTGTATTCTATTTGCAATTGATGTCCATTCAATTTAGTGATCTGTGCAGTATGAATTAGGCAGGTGCAATAGCCTATTGTAATGGGCCTGCCAGCATGGGTGCATGATTTAATAAAAGAGCTGTCACGGCTGTGTGCCCAGACTAATTGTTGCTTTACACAGAAAAATTTAGTAAAGAATATAAATGCTTCTGGCAGTTTGGACGGACAAGTTTTAAACAAAATTAAAATATCCAACAAAAACGTGAGTAATAATTTAAATACCTGTATACAGATCATGCACCAAAATATTTAACATCTTCCCTCTAGAATAGATATTTTTCAAATAACGTTGGATGAGATAAACCCTGATATTGTCTTTCTAACAGAACACAAAATGCTAAAACATAATATTTGAAAGATTACATTTTCAAAATTTTTTTGTTGAAGCGTTTTATAAGATAGCCGACAAAAAAACTGTTACTTGCAGGTCTTTATAGATCTCCTGATGTATGTCAAGTTAATACTTCTTAGATAAGCTAAGTAAATTTTTGGATATTGTTTTTTCTAAATATTACTATATAATAAATGCTGGTGACTTCAACAATGATGTCTTAATAAAGTCTAATGCCAATTCTAGATTGCATTACGTACTTAAATCTTACTCCATGACTTGTTCAGTTAATTTTCCTACAAGATATTCTAAAAAAAAGGGCAATTGATAATATTTTAACAAATTTGCCTGCTGAATGTCTAAATGTATTTGGTTTAATAACTGAAGTGTCCGATCATGATGCTCAAATATTAACAATATCAACCAATATATCACTTAGATGTAATAGTAATAAGAACAATTTTTTAACAACCAGCTGTAGAATATTCTCAGATTCCAATTTTAAGAACTTTGAAAAGTCAATTTCTTGTGAAGATTGGTTTACTGTTCACCTGTTGAATCAAATTTGATACCTTTTCGAAACATTTATGTATTATTTTGACACATCCTTCCCTAAGGTAAAGAAAAGAGTAAACAAAAATAGTGAGACCTGGATGACAAATGATATACGTGAGAGTAAAAAAGCAATTCTCATATATCATAAATATCATAAATATATCATAAATAAAAAAATATCATAAAAACAGGGCCGCTGTTATTCTTAATATATGTAAACGATGTTCCGTCTAATGTTTCAATTAATGTAGTTTTGTATGCTGATGACACCACTGCAATTCTCAAAGCTAAGCATAGTGAGGAACTAATACCTCTTTTTAATTCATATCTCAGCTTTCTTACTGGTTTCAAGCAAATGGCCTCGGATTAAACATTTCAAAAACCAATTTAATTAAGTTTTCAACCCTTCAAAATAAAGAAGTTTTTAACCCCGAGATTTCACTAGACGGGGAACAAATATTTTTTATTGAAAGTACAAAATTTTTAGGAATTAAAATAGATCAAAATTTAACATGGAGATCACATATCAACATGATTGGGAAAAGACTTAATACTTCAGTGTATCAAATGCTTGTCATTCGAGAAGTAGTTGATTTCAAAACTAAAATTATGGTTTATTACGCATTATTTCATTCAGTTATTCAGTATGGTATTGAGTTTTGGGGAGTGGCGTCTGAAGCCTTTGCAATTTTTAAAATTCAAAAAAAATATCTCAGAATAATGACTTTTTCACCTCCACGAACATCATGCAGACCTCTTTTTAAAGATATAGGAATACTCACACTGCCTTGTTTGTATATTTACAGAGTTTTGGTGTATGTGAAGACTAACTTAAAATGTTTAACTAAGAATCAACATGTTCACAGTTACCATACCAGACTTAAGAGTGACTTCCAATATCCCAAACATCGGCTTAGTCTATTTGAGAAAACACCCCATTATATTATGTGTATGAAATTGTTCAATAAATTACCAAATATTTACAAGAACAATGATGAAATTTCTAAGTTTAAAAAACAAATAAAATCATTTTTACTTATCAAAGCATATTATTCTGTTGACGAATACTTAAATGACAATTTCATTTAAAGCTGCATTTTGTGTTTGACTAAGTAATTTCTAATAAATTACTTTGCTTTAATTTTAGAGTAGGCCTAGTTTCTAGATCTGACAATGTCACCTGTTTTTCTAGCTGTGCTAGACTTGAAAATGTATTTGTGACAATAAAGAAATTGATTTGATTTGATCAATAGTTGAACTAAGGACAATTTTCAGAAATAGAAATAATAAAAATATAGACAAAGAGATAAGAAAAAGGAAAAAAGAATTAAATAATAAAATAATTTTGGCTAAAAAGCAGTTTTATGACAAATTGATAAACCAATCCTCAAATGTTTGTAAATCTATGTGGAAGGTAATAAATAAAGAGGTAGGAAACAAAAATCTACCAGTTACAAACAACATTAAATTAAACAATACCGTTAACAATGATCCCTTTCATATTAGTGAAAGATTAAATGAATATTTTTTTAGAATAGAATAGAATAATTTATTTCCTGCAAAAACATACTACAGATACAGTTTCAATTTAACATATATACAGGAATTTTGTTAATGACAGGAATTTGTTAATATAATGTTAGTTGTTAATAACAGGTAATATTTTGTTAATGTTGTTGACAATTTTGTAACACCTAAACTGTTACCTACAAGAGTAGGAAAGCAGTTACCTTGCATGCTAAATCATAACTAATTAAGCCGGTATATGTAATAAATTCATTGCTAATATCAGGAATTTTTCTAAAAAGTTAAAAATCGTTAAAATAAAACCATTGTTTAAAAAGGGTGATCCAGGTGTTGTAAAAGACTACAGTCATATTTCCTTGCTTACTTGTTTCTCCAAGATCTTTGAAAAAGTAATGTCCCAGCAAATTAGTGATTTTTTTGAAGCTAATAACCTTTTTGATAAAGAACAACATGGTTTTAAGAAGTATAGATCAGTTATTACAGCGGGAATTAAATACATTGAGTCTATTATAGACTCAATGGACAATGGTGATGTAGTTGTAGGTGTTTTTATAGACATGACAAAAGCTTTTGATAGTGTTTCGCATAAACTATTAATAGATATACTGTCTAACTTTGGAATAAATGATAGGGCTTTATCGTGGTTAAAGACTTACCTCACAGAAAGAAAACAGTAAGTAGAAATAAACCATTTTGATAACTTTAATAACAAAACAAATGTACGATCTAATCTAAGCACAATTAAGTATGTAGTTTCCCAAGGTTCTATATTGGGCCCTTTATTGTTTATTTTATATATATATATATATATATATATATATATGTGCGGGTTACCAAAATTAGTAAAAGATTTAGCAGATGATATAAGTATAAAAACTCATGGTAAAACTCCTGAAATGGTTGAAATCTCATAATTTATTAGTCTTCTAAAAGTATTGAATTTCTAAATAACTATAATTTATTAGTCAATCCTGATAAAACCAACCACATTGTTTTCTCTCCTGTTCAGAGAAGGACTTAAGATGATTTGCAAATTTTAATTAATGACAATGTTTTAGATAATGTTGACAATTCTAAATTTCTTGGATTAAAAGTTGACCAAAATTTATCTTGGGACTCTCATGTAAAAGATGTTTGCAAAAAGATGTCCTCAGGAATTTTTGCATTGAGAAGAATGGTAAAATTTTGTAATGAGAGAACATTAAAATTAATATATTTTTCATTCATTTATTCTCACATGGCTTTTGGAATAATTCTTTATGGAGGAACATCAAATAAAAATCTTAATGACATTTTACTACTACAAAAGAATGCAATAAGAATAATGTGTAAATTAAACTGGCAGGATTCTGTTAGAAATCACTTTATAAAACTTGATATTATGACAGTTTATAGCCTGTATATCTGAGAAAATTTTACACATCCATAAAACATCAGCTCTAATACCAAAATTGGGCACAAATCATAATTATGACACACGAGGAAAAGGTAGATATGCATTTTCCTCTGACAAATTAAAGATTTTTGAAAAAAAAACCATCTTATTGTGGAGTAAAGTTTTTTAATGTACTGCCAGGGAACTACAAAATATTAAAGATTTTAGTAAGTTTAAAGAAAGCCTTAAGAAATATTTTATTAATAGACCTATCTATAATATAAATGAATATTGTATGTAATTTTAAGTTATGTGACACCATTCAAATGTACACTCTGTACAAAAAGCAATATTTTTTATTTTAAATTTTAAATTTCAAAAAGCGTCTCTTAGCTTACTTCAAAGAATCCAATATATTTGTTTTTATCTAACAGCTGATGGTGTCAAGTAAAAAAAGTAACTCCATTATATTATCATTGAAACTTTAAAGGCCACTGGGGTGGAGCTCTTGAGTTGGAAGTGAATGAAACCATTCCAGAAACCTTTCTGTTTGTGAATTCGACAACTTCCTAAAGTTTCATGACGATCTGATGAGTGGTTTAGTAATGAATAAAGGACAAACATACATAAATTCATTTATATATATACAAGTCGTACATTTAGCATAAATATCTTCTTTGGGTACTCACTGTATGTGTATGGGGGGGCTAATGGGTTCATGTATAGGACTGTGCTTTCATCCAAGTAAGAAAGACGGACCTACACTTCTTTTAACTGTGTTTCCACATCAGTAACGCAGTGTACATATAGGTTTTTTTTCAGTTGAAATGTTTTGTACTGGATCTATTCATATGTATTTCTTTAACTGCAATATTGTAGTATTCAGCAGAAATGCCCTAAGGCAATTCAGAACACCTGAAAGAGTTGTATGACTGGTTTATGCAGAAGGGTTAGGAGAAGTTGTACTGTCCTTAATACAGGATAATAATTTCATACAAGTATGTCAGCTTACACTAAACATTGTTATTTTCCACAGGGTCTTTTATTTTAACTGGTCAGTTAAATAAAAGGATATGGCGTTAACCCTATTGTGAAAGTGACTATCACACAGAATTAGTTTCAGGACAAATCTGAGACAGTGCTTTTAGGATCTTAAATTCGTCTGAAGGATGTGAATAGTGCTCGTTTTGATACTAACAATTTTAAAATTCTGCGTAATGCCTGGTCAAGAAATCATATTTTTCCCTTACTGACCTTTTTTATAATTCATTATGTCCTTTATAGCCTGATCTTTCAGGTCATAAATGGTTTCACGTCAAATTATCCTTATGTTCAGTGGTAAATAGACTATAAAAGTTAACAGAATAGAATAACAGTTAATTAACAGTTAACAGAACTTAAAGAATAAAGTTAAAGTCCTTTCAGATGCTTTAATGCCGTGATGGAGTTTCAAGAACTGGCATCAAGTCAAGGTGATCCAGAACATCTGAAAGAGCTGTGTGATTGGCTTATGAGTAGAATACTGATGAGGAAAGCCAAGCTGAGTAATGTTGACGAGGCAACACATTACTTCCGTAGAGCTCTCATACACAAACCAGGTTAGTTCAAGCGTTATGTAATAAATTTATCTTATTAAATATTTAAAAGTAGATCTTTATTTGAATATTCATAATTTTTCTAGTAAGAATATTACTCCTTAGCATACAGGTGAAAGAAGTCATGCTTAGATATGAGACGCAGACACAACTTTGTGCATATTTTAAGGTGAATATGACATTACATGCGTGTAGGATGAGACTGGATGACCTGTGTAGTCTGGTTACTAACTGAGTTTACTGTTCCTCAGAAAGGCCTATTTATTAACAGCCCAACAGCCAGGCCAACTAGGGGACCTACATAGAGTTGGTCTGGTTTTCAGCTAATTGATGGATGTCTGATACTCAGTTCTCTCTCCCCTTCATAACACTTAAATCTTAACTACCATCCAACATGGACACCCAAGATTTCTCTAATAGTGTTCACGTCGATGGCAACTATTGAGCGGAAGCTATGTTGGTATTAAGAGTACCGAGCATAAAACCTACAATCTCCAGAACACTTTGTCTTCAAGTAGCTGGGTCACAGCACTGCACCGTTTGTATACCATATTGATAAAAGTAGGTACAAATATATTACTATGGTGATCAATCTTGATAACGTTGTTTGCCATCCTCAGACCAGAGGGATTCACAAAGAGTTCCTTCATGAGTACCTCTGGTTTGTGGAAACTAAATGTGGTTTACAAAAATTGATTAACCGTAGTATTTTATTAAACTGGTGAAAGGTTTAATTTGCCCCGAATTCAATACTAATGACATTATTAATATTTTTCTAAGGAAATGTAATAGATTACAAGATGGTGTGAATTTGAATGCAAGAAAAAAATGTATTATGGTTTTTAGTGTAGAGTGATACAAATATTTTAGTTTGAAAAAAGTAACAATAGTCTGCAATTCTTGATAATCTATTTTTGACTTTCAATGTAACACATAACATTGGATTTCCTTTTGTCGCAATGGTCGGTTTAATTTTGTTGGTTACTGTTACTCCACTTCACACAGTATGACTTTAAAAAAAAATCAAGTTTAGTGTGTATTGTCACACATAGAACAACATTTTGATACATACTAATTTAAGTTTAGTTGTGATAAAGCTTTTTTTTGTGAAAAATTAATAATTTTTTAGAATAACTTTTTGATTGCTTTAAAACATTCAAGGACATAACTTTATTTTGATATACTCAGTGTAGAGTTCTAATACCATTGGGAATCAGTATTAAAGTGTGTGTGATTGATGAATAAAATACATACATTTTATTATGAGTTTCTTTAGATAATTAGAGTAAGTACAAACATACTAAAAGCTAAACCCTGATAAGTTTGACCGCACATGACATCAAGTTTAGTTACTAATAAAGTGACAATCACCGCCTTCTATTTTAAAGCTTTTCAGACCTAATTTTGAGCTTATTATATTTTTTCTTTTTATTACAATTATTAAATAAAAAGTATAAAGCCATTATATTAATGTGGCAGTAGAAGTTGTAGCAAGTTCATGCCATTTATCATGTTTATATATGTTCTTAACAGCTAAGCTAACTTGTTGAGAGCTCTGCCCCCAAACCCTTGTTGATGGCTACCCAAGCTCAAAACTAACACCTTAAAAAAAGTTGAACTGTCCGAAGCTCTGTCATTTGTTTGGTGAATAGTAATAAAGGCTCTGATTGGCCGGTATCAGGCTTTTTAATACCATCTTATTTTAGCTTTTAGAGAGAAAATTTTAAAATTCTTTCGTAGTCTGAATCAAGAGCCCATAAAGAATATTTGTTCCACGTTTCATGGTTCAAAGCCTTTGGCCAGGAACACACATGGCGTTTTTTAACGCTCGAAATATTTACTGATGACACTGCTTGCACACGTCGTTAAATATTCCGAGGCAGACACAGTGGCGTCATCAAGAAACAGCTGTTTTTTATGCAGCTGATCCACACATTATAAAAGAAGCATATTTCACTCATTTGATTTATTAAGGTTGAAATGGATAGACAGCTCTAGTTATACAAACACAAACGTATAGCAATCACTATGGTAGATATGTAGTGGCAATAGTGACATTGGTCTATTACAGACGGCATCAAATAAAACTATTGTTACTTCTTCGGTCCAGTGTGTAACTTCTCATATACTCCCTTTTGCCAGTTGTTATGGCTCATCCATAAATAATCTGATCGGTAAAAACCGCTGCGTGTGTCTCCTACCTTAGTTTTTGAGAAACTATATCAGTCAGTCAATGACATTCGGCTTTTATGTTTATAGATTTACTTAAGCAATGAAAAATTTGTGAAAAAATTCACAATTCTGCTATTTTTGTCATATTACACACTTACATTTAAAAAAAAACCCTTAAGTTAAGTTTCACCGTTCTAAGTTCTCTCATTTGGTCGGTAGCGTAGTTGGTTCAATCCCAGCTTCATAAGCTAAAGGTTCTCAGTTCGATCCCAATCAGAGTCATAACACATTTTGAGAAGGATCAGCTGATAACCACCGGCTGTTCATTTGTCATTGGGCTATTAATTAATGACACTTTCTAAGGAATAGTCAGCCTTAGTTTCTAACAATGACTACATTCGCTCATGTACACTCATTCGAAATCCATATTCGCCCATATCTTGACGATCGGCGTCTTATGAATAAATAACTAACTAACTAACATTTGTATGGTAAATGTTAATTAAGACTGATTATCTAGTATCGGAATATGTATCCTATTTTATATCTTTTGGTCAAAATATTTAAAAATCCTTTCTTATACCCATCTAGAGGCTCTAAAGAATATGTGTGCCAAGTTTGATGGTCCAAAGCTTTATATTTTATTGTTTTTGGCTTTTATATATTTGCTGAAGTGTTAATTGCAGACTTTAAAATTTAAATTTTACTTATAAAAATCTTTACTGCCAGTTTATACATAACAAAGATTGCATCTTATTTGTAGGTGACAAAGAGGTGGTGTTTTACTACAAACAGTGGGCTCTATGGCATCCGGACCATGAGTCCTTTGACCCTGGAGACCGGGTCGTAGAGTTTCCTGTGAATCAGCTTCACAACCTCGCACTTAGTCATATCCTGGGCTGCTCAGTCTCAGACGAGGAGTGGGCGGCACTATGTGATCAAGAGAGCAGCCGCAATGTACTCGAGTCCTTGTTTGATGATGATGATTAAGTAATAAATGTGTAACTAAATATAATTTATTGTCATTACTCACTCTGCTTAATTTATCAGCAACTTAGAGCATTGGCAAATCAAAATTATAGTACATTATAAATACACAGTAGTGAAGCTCAGCCGTTTTACTTGCCAACCAAGCGATGCTAGCAGTGGTATAGCAAACAAACGATTTGAATAGTTACATTCAATTACTTCTGTATTTCAACATAAGTAAACTGCTATGCTATCTAGCGGAGAGATGCCGTCAACGATCTATACTACTGAAACGCTAGCTACCCATAAGGAGCGTGTTGTGGTTTCCAAGTGCACACAGCTGTGTGTGGCAGGATGTATTCAGGCTGAGCAGGCGTCGTGACAGGGCAAGAACTCCAGCCGCTATTTGGAAATTTGGTGGATTGCAACGCTCGGCCATTCATGTTTTGACATGAATCATGTTCAGGGGAGGAATGACGTTATTGCCCACTCTACAGTTTGTCTGGACTGAGTAAGACAACTGGTTTTCTGTTTGTAGTGTTTTTTGTAATTTTGTTAAATGGTTAATAGCTGTGCTGCCTACAGTCGTACTTAAAGATGGCAAAAAACAGTGATATTTCTTTTCACAAGTAAGTGCTCCTTTTATTTCATATCAAAGCTCACATTGTAATCTCTAAATCAAGATGCAAGATTGTTTTTTATGTTTATTTTAGCTTTCACTAACTTGCTAAATTACAAGACATACAAAACAATCATTAAAACTAAAATTTAAACAAAAACATGTTTATTGGTTTCACTAACATATTATTTTAGTTTTAGTAATAAATAAAATTTTCTATAACAACAATTCTTTGAACTTTTCAGAATATTTATAAACAAATTTGTCTAACATCTAAATTAACCTATTCAGAAAGTAATATTTATTTAACTTGTGTTTTTTATCAGTTTGCAAGTTACACAGTATCATTCCTAATTAAGACTTAAGTATTCATTTAATTCATGTTAATTCTGATTAATTTAACACAAATATAAAATCTATATACAAATAGAAGAATAGTTTATACTCAACTAAACACTTAGTACTTTGAGGTACTCAGCTGCAATAAATGTTTCATTATAATTAATTTGTTTTATATTTTAGATTTCCCTTGAATAATTGCGATCTCCTTAAGAAGTGGATTGATGCAACAATGAGCATCTGGGAGAAGACTGTTATTCAGTATCATATGCGGATGATTCTGTCCTTGTAACAAACAACAAATCAGTGCAGGCATTGGAAATTGACACCTACACATCAATAACGAGAGCGCAGCAATATTGCTTGAACAATGATCTGGTCTTCAATGCATCCAAAACCAAATGCATCTTATTGGGCAGATATAAAGATTATGTCTCTATGCCTGTTAGGTAATAAGATAATTGTATATAGTTCATATATTCTATAGTTGTAAGAATTGAAGCTTGGTATTTCACATTCTCACGGAAACCAAGAGAGAGAGAGGGTTATCTGTCCTCAGAATAGGCATCACGCCACCCCGTAACTCGAGTTCTTATTGGTGGACTAGAATTACTCTCGCCTGATGCGTTGCGAGGCGTCGTTTTCGCCCCAGATCTCACGGCAGTCTCAATGTGCACACACCTCGCTCGCGTGGTCTCTCTCTCGTCTAGACCTCACGTAGACTCTCGACAGCACGGTACTCTCAACGCTTACGCACCTCTCTCGCGTGTTCTCTTTCCCCAATCAACAATTAGTGTGTGTGCTTTAACTTTGTGCTACTCATCCAGACCTTCAAGAACTTCGTTTGTGCGGTACGTGATCGGTCTCCTGGACTTTCGAAGCGTCCGTACTTCCGCGACTACTCTTCAGTGCTCTAGGACTGTGGTCAAGGAAGGTGGACTGGATTACCATAAGTGTCTCCAACTACTCCTGCTGGACAAGTGTGCACCTAAGCTCTGTGGTGAGTTAACTCTTTTTATTCTAGCACCTCCCTATTCACTAGATTCTCACGTCTGCTCCAGAAGAGCAGTGGTCCTCCGTACTTATTAACGTTCTCTACTCACTCTCCCTTTGAACATTTTTGGGATAACTCATTCACTCAACATTTTTGCTCCTCCAAACCGGATCATTCCCCAACATTTTTGGTCCTACGGGCCGCATCATTCATCCCGTAACATTTTTGGTCAGCTCCGGGACGGATAAATTGTATCATCCGTGGACAACAGCCATTTATTTATATTTAATTAATTGTGTTAATTACAACAAAAACTCTAATCAACAAAGAGATTAATTGATCCACTATTCTCTCTCTCAATTGAATTGCTAATTTTTAAAACAAAAGAAACATTTTTTCGACTCAATTGTTTCTTTTACAATCAATCATTATTTTCTACTAATGAAACAGTTTGGCAAAGTTAAGTGTTGTGATGTACAGTTCAAGTATCTAAAACCTGTTCTCAACCCCTTGCACTAGAAATAGCCGCGCGAAGCGATCAATACCTCGACAGGAAATTCCAGCGACTCTCTCTCTCTCTCTCTAAGGTTGAAATGTCAACAACTGTCAAATAAACATTGTTGTTTGTTTACATTCTTGACTTGTATTGATTTACTTTGTATGAATTATATTATTTTTGCTCTTACTTTGTTGCACTAATACCGTAGAGTGTTCTGTATGTTTTGTATGACTGTATTAGAATAATTATTCACCCTATTTTAATAGCAATTTGGACATAGATTTTCTATTCTAACAAGGTTATATGAGATTGTTGTTTTTCTCACTTATAAAGTAACATTGAGTGTCCAGCATTAACAGTCAAATAGTAGGCTTTGTCATTAACTATCACAAAGGTATTTATTCATATTTTAATTAGTTCAATCGTAATAATTGATTTTTATCAATCAAGTAATTGTTAATGTATTTCATGTTATACACATCAGGTTGTTGTTTCTACTTTGATTTCTTTGAATGGATTATTATTGTTAGTTATTATTGATTAGTGATTATCATTTTGTCAATTTTCGTTTGAGCATTTTTGTCTAATATTGTTAAATTCAACAGGTCATAGGTTGCACTAAAAAATTATATGTTAGATATGTACTAAAACAAAATGTTTCTGTTGAATTGAAGTTCGCCACATAACTTAAACGTTTGACTACATTAACAAAAGGTATTTTTCTTAGATTTAATTTTACTTATTCTCTTTTAATGTTTTTATTATTCCTATGTCATACATGTTATTAATTACTGTAATTTGTAAAGGAAAATTACTCTTTGAAAAATATTGTTTTTTGAAAACCTCATAAATTGTTTTGTGTCACTCTCTTTTAAACTGTGTTAATGAAAGTTGAGCCTGTATATTATTTTTTAGTTGATTAATTATCTCATATCTCAGTGTGTCCAAAATAATTAGCTTGTTTATGCCAAAAAATTTATGTTTAGGAATTTATGTTTTGGTTCATATCACTGTATTGTTGTCTCTTGTAATTAACTATCGTTTAATTATCTCACCATGCCTCCCAAAACGGGTGAATTTAACAGTTCCATCTACTCACGTGTAACTGCTCTTCTCAAAGTGCGTTTTTATAAATTGAAGGATATTTTAGAAGAATTCTCTACGCAAACTGAATCTCTAACCTCTGTACAAGTTAAACAGCTAAACGCCTTCTCTAATGAAATAAAAAAGAAAAAGGCTAATTTTGATAATAACCTTCAACGGGTTTTAGCTCTTGATTCTGACGATGGTGTGTCAGATGAAACTTTATCTTCCGACCAAGATGAAGTTGAAACTCTCTTTGCGTATTTGACAGCAATCATTGAGGTGCTTGCTCCTCCTGTCGAACCAAAAACACCTAGCTCACTGAGTGATAGCAGTAGTGTTTCACATTCTGGATCCTCTCTAGTCAGGTTACCAAAAATAGACCTGCAAAAGTTTTCTGGTGACCCACTAACGTGGACAAGTTTTATTAATCTGTTTGATACGACGATTCATCGTAATGCAAGCCTTTCCAGTGTGGCTAAGTTCCAATACTTACTCAGTGTGTTACAAGGTGATGCTTTAACATTAGTAAAAAGTTTAACTCTCTCCGCACCTAATTATCTCGTGGCCTATAATTTACTACGAGATGGATATCACAATACTCGCAGGTTGCAATCTCTAC
The DNA here is from genome assembly GCA_035578905.1 of Stictocephala bisonia. Taxonomy (NCBI): domain Eukaryota; kingdom Metazoa; phylum Arthropoda; class Insecta; order Hemiptera; family Membracidae; genus Stictocephala; species Stictocephala bisonia. The sequence goes on along the minus strand of JAQJVL010000062.1, from coordinate 2,653,206 downwards.
ACCTCAATCAACTCTTAGACTTACCTGCTGTTAGTGCTACCTCTTTGAAGGGACTTCGTCAATTCGTGAACATTTTTACTGAACATTCACAAGCCTTGAAGGCATTAGGATTCGATGTAACTCAAAATAACCCACTTTTATCTGCATTATTGTTGCGTAAACTTGACAATGAACTCTGTAAAAAACTTGAAAGTTTTCGATCCAATGCGAATGAAGACTTTAGTCCTCACTCTTTACCTAGTGTGGAAGAAATAATAAAATATTTGAACATTGAGTGCTCGCAAACTGAAGACGCTAATATACACAACTCTCCTTTTGTGAACAAAAATATCTCACCACGGTTACAAACTCAACAAAAACACGCTTTGGTAAAAAAGGTGAATTCTTCACATAGTGGCGTCTCTATGATCACAACACAAACCAGTTCTCAGTCACAGTCGGGAACTACTAATAAACACAACGCTTGGCAACGTTTTGCTTGTAATAAAACAGGTCACAAAATATATGCTTGTGATACATTTAAAAAGAACTCACCTCATGAAAGATACGAGTTAGTAAAAAAACACCAACGTTGTTTCTCATGCCTTGGTAATCACAGCTCGAAAGATTGTCAGTCTAAATCAACGTGTCGCACATGTGACAAGCGACATCATACAATGTTACATTTTGATGTTAAGCTCTCTAGTCAACCCTCTCGAGATAGTCATACGTCCTCTCGACCTCAAGATCAACATAATGTTACTTCGAGGGATATAGCTACAACTTCATCTCTTTTTGTCTCTTCTGCTGATGTATTAAATTGCTCTGCCCAAAATAGCTCTAACTCTCTCTCTTCATCTAATTATACGGTGTTACTCGGTACAGCTCTAATTAAGCTAACCACCTCTCAAGGCATTTCTCATGTTTTTAGAGCATTACTTGACACGGGCTCTATGTGTGAACTCCTCTCTGAACGTGCCGCTAATATCTTGAACGACAAGCGACATGCTTCAAATCTAAAAATATCTGGACTCGCTCAAAACTCCTCCTCTACAAAGGGAGCAATGTATCTAAACTTGGAAACGCTCTCCGGCCACACATTGGCCAACAAACATCAGTTTCACATTTTAGATAAAATCTCCGTGGATTTACCACGCACTCGTATCGCTTCTGACGTGTGGGACAAGGTCAAGCCTTATACACTCGCTGACCCTTCCTTCCACTTACCTGGTGGCATTGATGTATTAATAGGTAGCTCTCTGTTACCTCTAATTCTTACTCAAGAGAATCATTCGCTTGGGCCTCACATGCCTCATGTGATAGGCACACACTTCGGCTACATACTCATGGGTCAAGCTCCTTGTGCTTCGACTACGGATGCTGCGGTCAACTTCTCAATATCTCTTCTGTCTACTAGTGATGATCTCTTGCACTCATCTTTACAACGATTCTGGCAACAAGAAGAAGCACCACCCGTCAGTGTTAAATCACAAGAAGAGATCACTTGTGACGAATACTTTGTGAAGACTCATACTCGTGACTCAACTGGTCGCTATGTTGTGCGACTTCCGTTCAGAACGGATCCCTCTGCTCTTGGCCTCTCTCGAAGTACTGCTGAAAAGCGTTTACTGTCTCTTGAACAAAAATTTAACGCACAACCTCAGTTTGCTCAGCTTTACCGCTCATTCATTTCTGAATATCGAGCTCTTGGTCACATGATCAAAATAGACCATGTTGATGACATCCCTCACTATTATCTCCCTCATCATGGTGTATTGAAAGACTCTAGCAGTACAACAAAACTTAGGACTGTGTTTGACGCCAGTAGCAACACCAGTTCTGGTTACTCTCTCAATGATATTCTTTTCACCGGTAGAAAGTTACAGACTGATATCTGTGACATTATTTTGAACTTCCGGTCTCATAAAATAGTGTTTTCATGTGACATACGCCAGATGTTTCGTCAAATAAAAATCCATCCTGACGATCAACATTTTCAACTCATTTTATGGCGTGATGATCCTTCCGCAAAAATATCCACATTCAAACTCACCACTGTCACCTACGGGATGAACAGCTCTCCATACTTGGCAATTAAAACTCTGACTCAACTTGCGGAGGATGAAGGTGCTGACTTTCCTCAGGCAGCTAACTCACTACGTCATCATACCTACGTGGATGATATTGTCACTGGTGCAGACTCTGTGGAGGCGGCTCTTGAACTTCAAGACCAGCTCATCCAACTCCTAGGTCGTGGCGGCTTCGAACTTTGGAAGTGGGCGTCCAACTCCAACCAGCTCCTCGACAGGTTCCCTTCGGAACATCTAGAGACTCCTAGTTTCTTGCAAGAAGCACAACTTCATCAATTCTCCATCCTGGGTATGCACTGGTCCCCTGAAGAAGATTGTTTTCGCTATGCCTTCCAATATCAAACAGACAAATTAACCAAGCGCACTGTATTAAGCCTCATTGCAAGATTGTACGATCCCTGCGGTTTTCTAGCTCCATTAATCATGGTAGCTAAATGCTATATGCAGCTCCTATGGGCTCAAGGCCTAAAGTGGGACGATGCTCTCCCCCCTGATCTCGCCGATAAATGGCAATTATTCATTAATGACACTAGCCGTTACCTCTCTCAACTCAAGATGCCTCGAGCTTTTCCGTTAGCCCACTCTAATGTAATTGAATTACACGGCTTTTCTGATGCCTCAGAATGTGGTTATGCCGCAATAGTGTATTTCCGTTGTGAATCTTCTAGCGGAGAAGTGACTGTGAGACAAATTTTGTCAATAACTCGTGTGGCCCCTCTGAAACGGGTGACCCTGCCTCGTTTAGAACTTTGTGGAGCTCATCTTTTGTCTAAGCTAATTGATTATTGCCTTAGACAGTTTTCTCATCTCAAGATTAATGAACTGACACTTTGGTGTGACTGTTCGGTAGTGCTCACGTGGCTACAAACACCTACCTACCGATTGAAAACTTTTGTAGCAAATCGTGTCGCTCAAATTCAAGAAATTATTCCTGGTCATCATTGGCGACACATTAAAGGTACAGACAATCCAGCCGATTGTGCTTCCCGAGGTGTTCTTGCATCTCAACTCGTCACCCACCCACTGTGGTGGCATGGCCCCCCATGGTTAAGTCTATCTAAGCCTCACTGGCCGACTCCTAACTTCACACCAATAGAACTTCAATCTGCGGACGAAATCAAGACTACACCTCTTAGTGTGCTCACTATAACTGGTCCCACAGAGTGGGAAATACTTTCTAAATATTCCTCATGGACAAAACTCATAAGGGTATTAGCGTACATGTTACGTTTTGTTAACTTGTGCCGATCAAAGAAAGAAATCTCTGGTCATTTACGCATCAGTGAATTGAATGACGCTGAAGTAGTTACTTTCAAACTCGTACAACGTTCAGCATTTAGTGAGGACATTAAATCACTGAAGAAAGACTCTGCGTGCTCCACTCACCTATGTAAATTGAATCCTTATCTGGATTCTGATGGTCACTTCCTGATTGGTGCTCCTCTGGCTGCCCTGCCAGAACCCTATCTCTCTGATGTTCCTACCAATCGACTTCGCCATTGGCAACTAGTCCAGGCCTTTCACCAACGCATCTGGCATCGTTGGCAATTGGAATACCTCCACTCTCTACAACAACGTTCTAAATGGAGCACTCCCCAGGAGAACCTCAAAATTGGAGATCTCGTCTTGGTGCAATCCCCGACACCACCTCTTACCTGGCCTCTTGGACGTATCACTGACGTTCACCCTGGACCTGATGGCACCGTGCGAGTGGTCACCATCAAGACGCCTTCAGGGACTTACACTCGACCTGCAATCAAGGTCTTTCCTCTGCCACTAAACTAAGTGGACTCTTAACTTTTAAGAATTTAGTATAACTTAATAATAAGCTCTTTGTCATGTAACTCATCACCCTTTATATGTTGTGTGTAATTTTTTCATTTTCTCTCTATGTTGAAGTTTATAACTTCAAGGTGGCCGGTATGTTAGGTAATAAGATAATTGTATATAGTTCATATATTCTATAGTTGTAAGAATTGAAGCTTGGTATTTCACATTCTCACGGAAACCAAGAGAGAGAGAGGGTTATCTGTCCTCAGAATAGGCATCACGCCACCCCGTAACTCGAGTTCTTATTGGTGGACTAGAATTACTCTCGCCTGATGCGTTGCGAGGCGTCGTTTTCGCCCCAGATCTCACGGCAGTCTCAATGTGCACACACCTCGCTCGCGTGGTCTCTCTCTCGTCTAGACCTCACATAGACTCTCGACAGCACGGTACTCTCAACGCTTACGCACCTCTCTCGCGTGTTCTCTTTCCCCAATCAACAATTAGTGTGTGTGCTTTAACTTTTAACTTTGTGCTACTCATCCAGACCTTCAAGAACTTCGTTTGTGCGGTACGTGATCGGTCTCCTGGACTTTCGAAGCGTCCGTACTTCCGCGACTACTCTTCAGTGCTCTAGGACTGTGGTCAAGGAAGGTGGACTGGATTACCATAAGTGTCTCCAACTACTCCTGCTGGACAAGTGTGCACCTAAGCTCTGTGGTGAGTTAACTCTTTTTATTCTAGCACCTCCCTATTCACTAGATTCTCACGTCTGCTCCAGAAGAGCAGTGGTCCTCCGTACTTATTAACGTTCTCTACTCACTCTCCCTTTGAACATTTTTGGGATAACTCATTCACTCAACATTTTTGCTCCTCCAAACCGGATCATTCCCCAACATTTTTGGTCCTACGGGCCGCATCATTCATCCCGTAACAATGCCACTAAACCTAGAACGAGTATTCTTTACGAAACATTTGGGTGTCACAATTGACAATCGTCTCTCATGGAATCAACATGTAGACATATTGTGTTCAAAACTCAGCACAGGTCTTTTTGTTTTGAAAAGAGTTAAACTCATTAGCACTCCAGAAGCTACCAGAATTGCTTACTTTGCTTTATTTGAGACACATGTTCGCTATGGAATAGTGCTTTGGGGAGGTTCTTCTGTCACCAACCTCCAGCGAGTACTAGTGATGCAAAAGCGTGCAGTGCGAATCTTGGCTGAGTTAAATCCTCAAGACAGTTGTAGAGAGGCTTTCAAGAACTTGGGTATACTCACAGTGATGTCAATTTACATTACTGAGGTAATACTACTGGCCACCAGAGGAAATCTTATGAGGAACTGTGATATCCATGAACGTCAAACAAGACATGGCAATAACTTGAATCTGCCAATCCACAGATCAGCTTTTTTTTTGCCAAGAAGCCATCCTATGCAGGTGCCAGGCTGTACAATATGCTACCAAGAGAACTAAAAAATCTCAGCCCTCAAGTTTTGAAGTAGAAAATGTTCAAGTGGCTTGTAGATAAATCTGTATACAGCATAGAAGAATTTATGTCTATCACCAACGACAGATAAGAATTCTATGAACCTTTCAACTTTTAATTTAAACAATATATTATGCTATCTCTGTTCTTAACGAATATGAAAATAAAGCCTATTGTCTATTGTCTAGAAAAAATGTTAAGCCAACTAAGTGTAGTGTTTTATGAAGCAAACACTTTATCAAAAATTATTTCCATTTAACTTTGCCAACCACAATAAAAAAAAAAAAAAAAAAAAAACTTAAGAAATAATGCAGTTCCAACAGTACGATTTTCCAGCTCATATGCAGAAGTCATCGAAAAACAGAGGAGTGAACTCGTTAGAAATAAATTATCGGTGAGTTACGCATTATTAATTATTACTAAATGAATCCTGTATGAGTGTAAATTAGAAACGATCACTAACTACATCATAGAATTCTTCTTTGTATGAATGAAACATTTATTAAAAGATGAAATATTCTTTAATGTTATAAATATTTATGGCTAATTATGATGGTTTTTACCAAATTAAAATATTTTACATTTGCATAGCTGAAAATGCTCTAATCAAAATAATCAAGATTATACTATTTTCGGGAAAATTAAACAGTTGCATAATAATATGTTATACATTGTTTGTTAAAATCCTAAAAAGCGAAGAACTTTTTTGTATTTCCAGGGAAATCAAAAATAATCCATAGGGGTGAACAAAGTAAAAGAGTCACAATTACAAGCTGGTACGTCATTGTCATCGGTAAGTTATAAATAACTTTATTGGGCTAACGTGTCTGTACCATCTATATTTAATATGTAGCACTACTTAGTAGTTCTTCGGCACCATATTCCTCCAATTATTTATGATTATGCCTTTATTTAATTGTGATCTTAATTAAATCTATGTTTTCTATTACTTATTGATTTAGTAGGCCTGCTGAGACTTCACTACTAAAGTAAGTAAACTCTAAACATTTTACTAATAAGTGATCCAACATTTTATAGAAACTTAAGTAACGTTTGACATAAAAGTGATATCTCGGTGAGAATATTCATACAATTAATTATGTAAAAGAAATTAATCTGATAGCACAAAAATTGCCCTGAGAAGTTTATATTTTATCAATTAGTCTTTGGTATTAGAAATGAAAATATTACAATCTAGAACTAACTATAAGAAAAAAAATGCCTTTACAACTTTGTAACAAGATATCCATTACATGATACGTTAGTATCATTTAATTTAGATTTATCAATAAAACATATGAAAATATTTTCTATGGTAACATTAAGTCCTTGTAAAGGATTAAAGGGTAAGTTGTAGTATTTGTATTTAGTTTGAATTGTACTGTAGATATAACTGCTGGTTGAGTAAGACCATCCACAGCCAACACCCAATGCAGCACACCAAACACCCGTAAGTTGATAAACATTTCAACTATCTCATAAAAAAATTCAGTTTTATCTCATTTACTGTATAGCTAAGTTAATTAATTCATCTTCCTTGATTCTAGGAGAAACGGATCCAATCTGCATTACAATATCCTACTAAAGTGCACTTGCGCAGATAAATCATTATTTTTATACTGCAGGATCGTGTTGTAAATTTTAATTAAATTTGTATTAGTGTTGTAAATTTAATCACATATTTAGCCTAATTTCAGTTTAGTGTTACTTCTACATAATATATTTTCAATTGTTTATGATGTTTTATATTTCTAAATTTATACATTTATATTGTACTCAAACTTGATAAATGTATTTCATTTTCGAGAGTTTTTAATTTTCATAAAACAAATTAAATATCCTTTAAAATGGAAAATGTTTCTTTTTAACTATATTTTGTAAATGGTATAACATTTTACTTTACAAATTTACTTTTTTTTAGGTTAATTGATGTTTAGGTACTAAATATAGTTTAATTATTGTGTAGATTTAATTAACTGTTATTATTTTGTTTTAGCAGTTACTTTTAAGCGTCTGAATTTTTCACTTTCTGAAATACAAATATTATGTAGTTGTCTTCTATGACGGGTAGTTAATTATTTCTTTTGTTCTTCATTTCATTTGTATTTACTTAGATTTACAAAAATTATATAATAGTAAGCTTGTTATGTTCATATTATATAGAAAAAAAATAAAGTTATATTATTTTACTTGGCATGATCCGTAACGTTTTTAGTGTTACACATACGTCATTAAATATATGTGTAACACAAGTCAAATCCTAATTTATAATGGTGTAATGTTCTGCAAATTTAACACAAGTGCATATATATGGACCATAAATTAAATTACCAGCATTTAAAACAATTAAACTGTGTAATATAACAATTTTAATGAACCTACAGAGAGGTTTTAATTGCTGCCACAGCATTATTGTACTAAAAGCTGTATGTTCCAAGCGTACTCTTGCACTGTCACAACGCCTTCAGATCCCAGATGCAACCCCGGATTTCAGTTCAATTCTGTTGGTTAGCACGCAATCCATTAGTATACATCAAAGGAAGCCGTAGCTCTGCGATATGACCACTAGGATTGCTAGCGTAGAGCAGTTGGCATTTTTCTCAAGAGTAAACTTTGCCTCTGTGTCTATATTATACGTATACAACAAGATTTAGAAAACATTCTTGATAAAAACCGTTTACCAACGGCACTACACTATTGATGTCAACGGCACTGTAAATTTGTATAATACATAATGTTTTTATGTGTGGTCTGTTAATGGTTTGGAGCGTACTGGGCAGAGGTAATTTAGAAAAAGGTAACTTTAATTTATAATTGCCGCAAACTTTCACTTGTTTAACGAATTTAGATGAAAAAGGTTCTATCACTAGAAAATATTACATCAAGTGTGGATCCCACAGCACCATGAGCCCTAATTCGCAGAGGAGCAGCCAGCTTTGAAGAGGATTTATAATTTAATGTTCACTGTTTGGCCACCAAAAGAGAGAGAGTGCAACATTCAGGATTGTGCAGATCTAACTACCTTAGGACTGAACCAGCTGACAATGCAATAAGACCAGTTTACCATCAACCGCTAAAATGAAATACTTTGCTGTTCATACTAGATACGATTAAATAAACAACAGAACTGTGGCCATCGTCGCAGCTTAACTTCACAGGCAAGTTTGCTGAAGTCCTATCTCTCCTATTACATTAATGCCTGGTCTATTGCCCTCTAGCCTAACCTCAAAATTAATTTTATGAAATGTTTTTGAAGCAACTTCAATACTCTAAGCTGATGTTCATTTGTCTTTAGCTTTTAATTGGCCCTTTCTACAGAAGGACCCTTTCTACAGAGTTGGTTTGTAACAAACATTATGTTTGCTCATCCACCCATACTTGTTATCCTTATTCGCTCACATGTGGAAGTCGGTACATAATCAACAATAATACGCTGTTTAGTAATGGTAACTAACAAATTCACGAATCATTAATTGCATATTCTAATTCAGTAAATATTGTAAATAATAAATAAATTGTAGGCCTCAATGAACAATTAAAAAATACACTGACAAAAATAAAACTTTAATGACAGAACACTTACCAACTACCCAAATTTGGTTAGGTAATATATTTTTATTATATCACAAAACTAATAAGATCAATAACAAATATATAATCTTGATTAAATCTTATTATATAGTCTTTTATTTACACCCATTTAAAAAAATAACAAAATTATTTACAAATAGCAAACATATTTTAATATGAAAAGAGAAAATATGCAATCTCCCGCAAGTAGATTAATCCACTGAGCAAATATAAAAATATACAAAGCTTTATCACAAGCACTTCTCTTGAAGGGTACACTAATCTCAAGAATGTGTTTGGAGCAAACCAAGTTTTGTATTTTTGAAGAAAATTGCTAATATCCATATTAAAATCTTCCATATTAAGATACATTTAACCTAATTTTACTATTTTATGACAGTTTTTTCCCTTAAAAATGTATGATGTTTAAAACCTTATAGTAATAATTACTACTAATTAAAAAATACTAACAAACACTAATTTGATGCATAATAAAATAGAGACTAATCTTTAATTTCTTTTATAGTCAGGCAAAGTCACCAGTTGTTTGTTCAAAAACCTTGTAAAAAAAGAACAGTGCTAAAGTTATCTCTGATTTTTCTGTACTACACATTTTGCATACAAACAACAAGCATGTATGACCAATAATGTTTAAAATGCATCTCATATCATTTTCATCCTCATTTTTACTATGACATTTATTTGGTTTGAGAAAACCAAATAACAGAATTTTGATTTCTTTGGGGGAAAATATCTTCCAATTTAACATCTGGTTTGTTTACTAGCTTTCCATTTATATTCTATAAATATTTTATAATAATATAGTTCACACATAAATGAAACTAAAATTCAATTGAGCTTTTTACAAAATTACTATGTTTTTAGCATAATATATAAAATATTTTATGACATTGCCAAAAGGTTTTCTAATTGATATAGATGTATTTTCATATAAATCAATACAACTTACTGATCAGATTAAATTCATAACAATACAATTATTATAACAAGCCAAATTAGATACAATTGTTATAAATTCATAACAAGCCAAATTAGAGTATATAATCCCCATTATATTACGGAAATGTCACAAGTTGCTGCTGATGTCAATGTATGGCCAAATTGAGGTGTGTAATTTCCATTTCAAGGCAGACATTGCTCTAACCTAACCAGCTTCTGAAGCAGTCTCGTCCAGGCCCAGCCAGTCCTTTGGATTTTTTAGTACTTCCACCAACTTGCCTTCTTTACTCTTGGGATCTGGCTGATGCATGTATTCCCATCTCTGGAACATAAGTTTGGAGGTTTCAGTTTAAATTTGAATGATAACAAGGAAAAATGTCTTGAGTTACAAATAGATATAACCAATGACTATAGAAACAAGAAGACTTTCCGCTGATACGGGTCCAGTGAAGCTGGTTTTCCTGTTTGGTGAAATTGGTTCATGTTCGAATTTCACATGTAGCGCTATCGGTCTTCTATATCTCTCTTCAAATTGATCTTGGGCAAGGTACATATTTGAAAAACAGGTATGGTGGTTTTGATGTATTCAACCTGCTGTATAAACCTAATTCTACATTTTGTTTTTATTGTTTTATTACCTATATAAGTACTAGAAGTGTAAATTTATTTTTATATAATAACGTTATTTTCACTGTACAAAAAAAATATTAAAAGATTCAAATGAAATACTTTATTTATTGGTACAATGCTAAAATATAAACATATTTTTAAGAACGTCTTTGGTCTGAACAAAAATTCGGTCTGGGGGAGTATACAGCTGATCAAAAAACTAGTTCTTGAAGGCTTAAGTACCAAGGACTGATAATCATTAAAACTGGGGAGCCACACTCTTGCCTCATTATGTTGGCAAACCAACAGAACAGTGAATCACTCTTACAGTGTATATTTCCTGAACAAAAAAATGTAAGACGAAAAAAAACATGTGGGTGTGGTTCAATAGTAAGATAGTACCATGTACATACACCAACAATGCTGGGTCATTCCTTTATGGTGATGATCCTGCCACCTAACCATACATAAGCGGTGTGGCATTACCCACCCTCCACCCATACATACAGAGTGGCGACGAGTTATTATAAAAATTACAAAATATAGATTTTGTCTCAAGTAAAGACAATCTATTCATGTATTCATGGTGCTTGTTGGCTTGGAAAAAGAATGTCACTAACTTACATATTTTTGGATTAATTTTAACCACCCGGAGGAATTGTACTCAGGTTTCTTCAGTTATGAGGGAATTAATTAATTTGTGATTACGGTAAACCACCAGGATAAAATGCATATACACTATCAAACAAATTTTACATACAATTTTTAGATTTTATTTTGTGCAAAGTGTAGTAAATACTGTATCTGTATAACTTACCGCAGTGAGTGGCAGAGACATGAGTATGCTTTCATATCGAGCCCCTGGAGTGTATAGACCAAATTTGGTACCACGGTCGTATATTAGGTTGAATTCCACATACCGGCCTCTTCGTAGCAGTTGCCATTGACGTTCTGCATAGCCATAGCCATCCTTCTTATGTCTTTCCACTGCATTAGTAGGAAAGAATATTTAATGCTCTTTTTGTAACTTTATATATAATTGTTAATGAGTTTTATGTTTAAAACACTTACATGGTTAACACGCTCACTGCTGAAAACACACTTGTGTATTAAGTTGAGCTTACGAGGTGTGCATCATGAACTAAAACAGCTGATCACCGCTAATTAATAGTTTATTGTTGAATGTGATTGTTTTGCGTTCTATGCATTTGTAACTTTTGAGGTGTATTCGTTTTTAAGTTTTACATTTTTATTACTTATTATATAGTTTTCAGAAATGACTTATAGTTTTAGCTTATGTCAGAGGACAAAATATTTACTCAGCAATGAACGTGTTAAAATACACATTAATAAAATTGAAAGGAAAAAGAACAAACAACATCTGATATATAATTTATAAAATATTATTTGTCCAACCAAGCACTTTTTATCTTACTTTTATTAAAAACTGGGATTTATTATTAATAATTAATCTTGGAATTTTGATTGCTCTTAATTTAGGGTTTCCAGACACGTCGAATGAACCCAATACATTTTTTTGTCCTTGTTTTTTTTATCCGGGGACGGCCACTAATGTTTGTACGACAACATTCAGTAATTCAACTCTTGTTTCATCACAGTTTAACATCTGATCTTAAGTTAGGCCTTCAATAAAAAAAAAAACTTAATCGTCTCTAAAATTCAGAATAACCTGTAATGTTGGATGACAGAGTTTTACCATTTATTATATATACACACATAGATTTCTCATCCAATGTTACATTTTGAGTCTGAAATTATCAGCTGTTTTTGTGGAGCACTAGTGTAGTCCAATATAAATGTAAAGCAGTTTAAACCAACTAAAGTAGCAGACTTCACTAACTAACCAAATTGCAGGTACAAATATTCCTATTAGATGAGATATTTATTGTTGGTGTATATAATCAAGAGTTTTACTATAGAACTGTTAAACTGTTTAATGCAATACTTATTTTTCCACCAGTCTAGCCAACCTATACTTGCCACTAAGGTAGGGTGACAAGTAGACCAACATTAACCCATTGCGGATTGATTAATTTAGACGTGCGCATCCCAGCGGGTACAAATTAATTTGAGCACCGGCGCAGCAGAACAGTAACAGCATGCCGTAATAAAAATGTAGGTAAGTGCTTAGATGTAACAGTGGCCTGCTGGGGTACTGACGATAAAGTAGTGGTAACAGGCGGTGAGCCAGATTATAGGGTGGCGGGGACGATGTCGGAGTCATAATCTAAATATCGCACACGCAGTTTGGGTGAAAGATTAAACAACGTCTGAGTCATCGAATAGACTACGCTTGGCGTCAAAAATGGCCTCCTCTCAGTCATCTGTGTCTGTTTCACTAACCTCATTGTCATTTGCTATATCGGTGCACTGATGTGGATAGAAACGCACTAAACTAAATACAGCATTATATTACTGAACAAAATATAAACTGCTTCTTCAACTTCCAACATACTACTGCGATCATTGGATATTAATGAAAGTTTTTAAATACCCAGTTGATGAATAGACGCTTACGTAACCTAGTAGAGTCAATTGTAACTATTTGGAGGTGAAAGTAGAAGCAGATCGCTTATGCAAACTGAGCTCGTCATTGTGCCCCTAGGCCCAGCCACTGCATGAGAGCTGAGCTCGTAAGTGATCCGCAATGGGTTAAATTGTTTCTGAAAGCAATCGCAAAATTTGGATAGTTAAAAAAGGCTCAGAAAATCTTATTTATTTTTTTGTGATATTGTCTATGTTGAACATTACATTGTAAGTTACAAGAGTGGGTGATGACTGGAATGTGTATCACATGAAATGAACCACAAGTAAGTAAGGTAGAATTAGTGTTAGAACAGCAGAAAAACTACAGCATGACAAACACACTTTTGGATGAAGTGATGGCAGCAATTGGCCATACAGCAGCAAGTTAACGAGGGAATAAATTTCAAGAGAAAACCAGAACACTTTATTAAAAATTAAATTATTCATTCTTAACAAAAAGAATTAAATAACAATTTGATCCTTTGAGTAGGCTTTGTGTTATTGCGTACCCTAAATAAGTATACTAAGACATGCTATTCTTTATATTAACTAACACGTTGAGTGCCACCAGTATTTTTTTTATTTCTGTATCCTGGTGCCACAGTTTGTTTTCACGAACTGACGGTAAAACCCATGAGGACCACCAGTGGTCCTCACCTACTCTGCCACTAAAGGCCGTGAGGACCACCGGTGGTCCTCAATACAAACAATTTGCAAAAATTAATAAAAAATTCCAGACACATCTTTTTTTAGTTTAGTGATTTAGTATCAACTTTTAATAGGTAAATAAAAATACTGTGTCATGGTTTCTATTTTTCTGAACCTTTTACTGAGTTACAGCTGAGAAAACTGTAAAGTGATGTTTGTTGGTAGTAGAGAACTGTAAACGGTAAATAATAAGTTAGGTTATAGGACAACTACTAAATAATGAGTTAATACTGTAAAGATAGTTTAATTTATTTTACATTATAGTAGCTACATAATGAAAATTAAAAAATAAATGCCAAATTGTTAAAAAAAAGGGTAATAATACAATAGTCTATAATGTCATCCAACATTATTTCCATTTACTATCCAGAAAATGGGCTCTTGTGTGCTTTGTTAAAGCAGTCCAAACAAAAAAACAAATTACACTTATCACATTTGGTAACAACTTTTTTTACAAACTTCTGTGCATGGGCTCGTCCATCTGACTTGGCCAGAGTTTTGTAGCACAGATTGCAGCGACGTCGGCTGCTGCTCTTCGGCCCTTGAACCTCAACTAAAGAATGCTTAGGGGTTCTCTGTCCTCCATCCTCTTGACTGTCGACATCTTCAGTTTCGATTAGAGCAAGAGCTATTTTTTCCCTAAACTCTGTTATCTGTATATTTCCATTCACTTTCTTGTACAGAACTAAAGAGTTTACCAAAGCTGTATTGAATAGTAGTTCAAAAATTAACTTCTTATACCACTTCACATTTCTTCTGAGTGGGCTGGAATATGATGCCATCTGGTCCGATAAATCAATATATGACTTCGCATTGTTGTAATCTAAAACCGAAGTCGGTTTTGGTTTCGGTTCCCGGCCAGCTCTCTGGGGAATCATGACTGTAGAATCAGTGTGCTTAGTGGACAACATAATGACATCTCTCTTGTCTTTCCATTTTAAGACTACGACATTTGTTGAGCTTTGTTTTGCCACAACCTCATTTCTCGTGAGTTTTGCTTTTTCGATTTCAATGGGATTGCCTTTACGTTTCTTTCGCAAAGTTCCAACCAAATGGGTTTGCCTAGCGTTAAGAGCATGAGCCAGGGACAAACTGGTGTACCAGTTGTCTGTGTACAAAGTTTTTCCTTGATCAAGGAGAGGTTCCATCAGTTTCATTACTACAACTTGTGAAATATTCAAAGTGCCTCTATTTTCGACCTTGCCCTGGTACACTTGAAACTTCCAAGTGTAGCCCTTCTCCACGCACAGTTTGAATAATTTAATTCCGTATCTGTGTGTTTTATTTGGTACATATTGTCTGAAGCCAACTCTGCCTCGGAAGGGAATGAGGCTCTCGTCAAAACACACTTCTTCCTGTGGATTGAGTACTCCCACGAATTTTTCTTGTAAAGTATCAAGTATTCCCTGAACTTTGTATAGCTTGTTGGAATGGTCGGCTGTCTCATTGTCACAGAAATGTAACATACTTAGCAAGATTTGGAAACGATTGCTTGACATCAGTTTTGCAATCTCATTTTGATAAAGCTTGCTTTTACTCCAATATCTGCTGATACTAGGCAAAGGGACCAGCCCCATCCATATTATAATTCCAAAGAACCGTTTTATTTCCTCTGTATTGGTGGGCAACCAAGATTTGAGTCTCGAGTGATTTGAAGGTTCACCCGCTGAAATGCACTGCTCAGCATACAGATTTGTTTGGTTTGCTATTTCAACAAAAAGATCATCATCAACAAAAAGCTGAAATACTTCAAATGGTGAAGCCCCTTGAATCTTTTCCAAAATTTCATCAGACAACACGGGTACACTGTTTACTTGAAATGAAAACAGCTTGCTATCATCTACAGGTCCCCAAGATAGTCCTAGCATGTCATTGGGTATATTCTGTCCCTGGTTACCTTGAGCGTTAGGTTGGCCTACCTCATCTTCGTCTCCTGAGATTTCATGATCATCCTCTAAGTCACTGTCGTCTGAAGGTATATACTCTGGGTCGGCATCCGAATCGTACCCAAATAGTCCCTCGGATTCTGCATCAGAGATATTATCATCTTCATCCATTTCGTCATCTAACCTAGGTCTATCACTTACACTACTTCCAGGTTCTTCTAATATGTCATTGACGAATTCGCTAAGTTTTTGTCATTTATAATTCTGTCACTCATTTTACCACGAACACACACTTCTACTTACTATAATTACAATTTCATAAGCTCAAATTACAACCATGAACAAGTAACACTTCAACACCAGTAAAATGTTTGAGTGAGTTTGTTTACTGAAGTTTTCTTCTTCTTCTTCTTCAATTATTACAAAGAATATCAAAAAGAAATGCATCTACAGTGCCATGAGGACCACCAGTGGTCCTCAGCACCTCAGCTATACTTTATTTATCCTTGGCTGTTCATTTTACTGAAGTGTTTTATTTCATTTAAAATTGTAAACAAAGTGTAACCAAGTAAAATGCATCTTCAGTGCCATGAGGACCACCGGTGGTCCTCGGCTATATTCTCCATATAAAACTAGAGGGAGCAGGGAAATCTGGTTTCCTTGGGTTGGTAACATGTTTTGAAGCCCTCTGAACAAAAAAAAAAAAAAAACTCAGGAGAAAAAATGTCTGACCTCGTGATTTTAGCCTTGTTACTATAGAAACAAAACTGTGAGGACCACCGGTGGTCCTCAATGAGAAGCTGTAGCACACGCCTTGAGAGCCACCGGTGGTCCTCATGGCACTCAACGTGCTAATAAGTATGTTAATTTTTCTAATCCAAGATTATATATTGAAATTACATAATTAATACATAACTAACTTTAGAAAACAGACATTTACATAAAAACAAGACTATTTTCAATGGTCAACTTGAAAACTTACCTAAAGGTAAGTAAGATGGCAGCACAGCCTGTGCACAAGAAGATACAAACTGGAAAGCTTTTTCTTGCGAGGGTGAATCTAAATCATCAAAAAAGATTCCTCCGACTCCACGACGTTCTCCTGTAAGACAAAGGAAAATTGTTGGCATTTTTTATGTTTGAGAACTATTTCTGGAACTTCTTTCACACATATAAGTAAGACCCAATATCTGATTTCAGTCCAGACATCTTGAACTAAGATATGGACAAGGAAGGACAGTGTAATTTGTTTGTCATCACTTAACATAGTGTTCATGTTATTTGTGAACATACTAAAAGATCTATATATATCAAAGCCATTTACTCTCATCACTATTTCTCCAAAACTATACGTCCAATTGACTTAAAATTTTGTAAATAGGTTTATCTTGGCCCTAGAGGCTCACTAAGAAAGGATTTTCCTCTCCGACTTCAGGACTCCCGTCCCAAAATTCCCAAAGTATTCTTATAGAGCTATATTAATTAATATGTTTGATTAACAGCTATTAAATAAAAACAAATTGATTAAAATTGTGGTAGGCTAAACTTTTAAAATAGTAGAAAAATACAGTGTAAACTGAAAGCTTGGTGCGTATTTCGATTATTATAATCAAACTCAATATATGACTGGCTGTACTTTTAAGCGGGCGGTTACAGCTAGTACTTATATAAAGGGAAGATAAGACGTTTGTAGAGGAAAGAATTGAGGATTGCACTACTACATTCTACTATACTACATGATAAGAGAGTAGCGGTACAATTGTCCTATTAAGAAAGGAGCTTTCAGTTCCTGATCCCTTTATTGAGCTTAACATTGTATATCCCATCCCTTCTGTACTTATAGAATACTGTGCTTGTAGTAACCTTGTCACCAGTTTTCAGATTCATTTACCCACCTGAATAGTGAAGTGTAACTTCTGTTTCTCACCCAATATTAAACAATAAAACTACGGGTATGTACAGATATGAACACAACAAAATAAACTAAGAAGAATATAAACACAAAGGTATAGAAAAATTAAAGACTCAAAAAAATTTATTAAAAAAACTGCATATCATCAAACTGTTATTATATACTGGTGAATCTGCAAAGATCAGCGTTTCATAATTAGGAGGAATAAGCACTGTAAGTGATTACACAATTTACAAACTAGTTTTTATCCATCCTGTATTTGTTATCTGATAGTAAGTGCTGTAGCTTACATTTAACATTGGGTATTCAACTTTATTTGAAGAATCAGTATAATAACATAATTCTAATTATAAAAGTGCAAATTAACTTATTAGCATCTAATACGCATAACTTAGGTATAACTCGTGAGGCTTACCGTAGCACTTGGCAAGGTGGTGCGCAGTAGACTAACTGGAGACAGGGGAACCGCCGAGCCACTGTGTGCCATGTGATAAATAAAAAATATAATCATCTGATATTTAAATAGTTGTTTATAACCTGACTTAACCTTGTTATTGTTTTACGTTTTTCCACTAGTGCAATTTAACACGTTGTTCTATTTTATGTGATCATTGACTCTTTTTTTTTATTGATTAATGTTACAAATATTAATAATGAATAAAGGACATGTTTATTCTATTGATTATTTTGATTTATTTGTACTGAGATTGATTGATTATAATTTGATTTACAGGCAAATTTAGCAAATTAAAGTAGCGATTTCCAGAGCAGTCTGTACAAGGACAGCATAGTTGTTTATTTTAGCAATAAGAGGTTTTAGTTCAAATAAAAATAACCTTTCTGATTGACTGTAATAATATAAGTAAACAAAGAACTTATAAGATGAAAAGAAATACTTTTCGACACAAAGAGGGGATGCAAGCGCAGCTCAACGGGCAACACAAGAACTATAAGATGAGTCACATGGCGGAGGGGTAGAACAATGGTGGGACTGCCCTTCCCTCCAATCCTAGTATTGTTCCCCTCATGCGCAGGCCAAGTGCCTCGGTAAACCTTGCGATTTATACTGCTGATTAACAACTAGTTCTTCCGGTGTCAACCGCGTCAAAGGACTATTTACAATATATACAGTTCCAGACGTTTCGCCCATGCTACGATGTGGCATCCTCAGTGGTTAGGCTCCGCTGGTCAGTCTCAGCCTAACCACTGAGGATGCCACATCGTAGCATGGGCGAAACGTCTGGAACTGTATATATTGTAAATAGTCCTTTGACGCGGTTGACACCGGAAGAACTAGTTGTTAATAATGACTCCAGCCGCTTAAGCTTACGAAATAGGATATACTGCTGATGTTTGAAAGGTTTTGATTTTTTAAACAAAAATTCACTCGCCAGTTCACATGGGCCTGCAGCCTGTGTGTGAACTTTATCTAACAAATGAAGTACCGACTGTTGGCTCAGTGGGGCTTTAAACCTTGGACTAGATGCCTTTAGCAGTTCGAAGCCTTAGCCACTGAGCCACCACAGTGGGGTCTATATAAGTCCATTGTACATTTAAAATATTTCAAATTACAGTAACCATATATTTTTAAGTTTATATTGAGGAAATCAGTACAGAAAAATTTTACTATTTGTCAAAAAAAAAAAAATTACGCACACGAAGAATAGGAAAAAAGCAGCAGAAAACTGCTTTTAAGTCATGAAAAAATTTATAAAATATTGTAAATTGAGGATAAGGTATTATACTTTCCACTATACTATATAAATAAAATGCATTTTTACAATCATATGTAAGATTTAGTATTCATGAACGAACCTCTGTGGGTGATGGTAAAATAATCATCGCACCATTTCTTAAACTTCTTGTAGTAAGTCTTGTCATGCATATCACAGGCTTTCTGCAGTTCTCTGTGGAAATGCTTTGCATCTTCTTCGTTCAGGTAATATGGTGTGAGGTCAGTTCCTCCACCAAACCACCACTGTTACAGAGTAAATTGTAGAGTACAATTTACCGGAACACACAATTATCTAAATACAGTAGACTCCCTCTCGTTCGGCATCGTTTGGTTCGGCCGGCTACCTGAGTATGACTCACCCGCACCACTGTACTGTCTAGACGAGAGCCGCGACGGTGGCCATGTTTATTTGTAATTTACAAAACAGTCAGTTGCCTTCTGTACTTGATCTAGTGTAGACAAACATATTGTATGTTTTTCACATTGAAACGTTCTTGTTTTGTATCGTGTTGCTTGGTGGACTGCTTTTTTTGTGTGGTGTAATTATGAGTGCTAAACGGAAATACTTTTGTAACAATGGAACAACGTTTGAAAGCTTTAGAGCGTATAGACAAAGGCGAATCAGTCCAAAGTATTTGAACTGATCTTGGGGTCGGTAAAAGCACGGTAAATGACAGGCGCCGAAATAGAAAATCTATTGAGACTTTTTGTACACAGATCGAAACTGATAAAGTTCTTTCTTCCCGTTGTACCTTGAAAAAACCTAAAAATGAACTGGTAAATGATGCCCTTTGAATATGGTTCATGCAGGAACGTAGAAGAGGGACACCAATAAGTGGCCCATTATTAAAAGAAAAAGCAATTATATTGCACGCTAAACTTCAAGAAGAAGGGGAATTTGTGGCTAGTGAAGGTTGGCTGTCACGGTGGAAAATGCGACATGGCGTTCATTTTCTTGGAGTTTGCGGGGAAAAACTATCAGCAGACTTGGCAGCTGCAGCTGAATTTTCAAAAAAATTTGAGAAAGTTATTGCCGATAATAACCTGAGCCCGGAACAAATTTTTAATATAGACGAAACCGGGTTGTATTTTAAACTTTTGCCGCGGAAAACATTGGCTGCATCAACAGAAAAATCTGCTCCTGGTTATAAAGTTAGTAAAGAAAGAATTACGGTGGCAATTTGTTCTAATGCTTCAGGTATGCTTAAATTACCACTTTTTGTCGTTGGTAAATCAGCAAACCCCAGAGCATTCAAAAACCTTAACATTTCAAAGCTACCAGTTTACTACCGGTCCCAAAAATCAGCTTGGATGGACTCTTATCTGTTTAAAGAGTGGTTCATTTGTCAATTCGTGCCCAAAGTAAAGAGTCATTTGTTGGGTTTGAAACTTCCTATAAACGCACTTCTTGTTATAGACAATGCGCCTACTCACCCGGATGAAGTGGAATGTGATGGTGAGACTGGGATAAAACTGTACTGTCTGCTCCCAAATGTAACAAGCATTCAACAGCCAATGGACCAAGGGGTCATTGAATGTTTTAAAAGAAAATACCGAAGAAAGCTTCTTTCAGAAGTTCTGTATAAGTTAGAGGCCAATGAAAACACAGATCTTATCCAAGTGTTAAAGACAATCAATATGAAGGATGTGATTTTCATGGTTGCAAAGGCCTATGATGAAATACCACCGTCAACGATTATAAAGTCGTGGAGAAAGTTATGGCCGAATATAGAGGAGGTTGTTGCTAGAGAAGATAGTGTTGTTAATGCTCCTAGCATTGAACTTGAAGCAGAAGAAGAAGCTATTATTCTAAATGATTTAAATCGACTGCCTCATAGTGAAAATATTGAAGAACAAGATGTATTGGAGTGGATAACTATTGAAAATGAGCTGGACAATGAAGTTTTAAATGATGATGAAATTGCTCAATCAGTTTTACAATGTCAAGAAACGCAAGAAGGAGAAGGAGAAGATGGCGACGATGAGGTGGACGACGAGTGTAAAATGAGTCATGCAGAGGGAATGGCAGCACTGCAAATGGCTACAACCTACATTGAGCAACAGACGAGTTCTACAGCAGTTGACATAATGTTTTTGAGAAAATGGCGAGAATACGCTAGAAAGAAAGCTATTGAAGATAAAGTCCAACGAAAAATAACTGATTTCTTTTAACCTATTCTGTGAAGTTTATATAAACCAATACTATTATAGTGTGTAGTGTTTTTCATTTTTTTGTGTTTGATATAAAACTATGCAAGTCTTATATTTTGTGTCATTATTTGAACTACTCTACGCCAACTGCTGAGGGTAAGTTTTAAGTTAGCACTTAACCTAGGCTTATTATAATTTTAGTTATTACTTGTAGGCCATTCTAAAGTACATTTAGAGTAGTGAAACTGGTCTTACTTAAGCAACATCGGTTAGTTCGGCCGGTGGTTCAGTCCCGAGGTGGCCGAACGAGAGGGAGTCTACTGAATAAAATTAGAACTTATATTTAATTTAACATAGTCAAAATTCAACATTAGAAAGAAGACATAGATTACATTTATTTCTACATTTGCATTAGAGGACTGTTATAAAACCTAGTGAAGTGCATGGACTAATCGCTGGCTGACATTGACTCTTTATTGCTTATTGACAAAATAGATTATTGTTATTAAGTGCTACAGTGTTATTGGCCATGTTGCTGTTTTGAAGCATTGCTAATGGTTTTTAGTACGTAGTTTTAGCTGTTCAGCACACTGTGTTGGAGGCACATTACTTACTCTGTGGTTGGAGGCCTCCCTCTAAAGTCACAACTCAGCTTATATAGACTATATCAGAATGAGGCAACCTGTTGTATAGGAGCCTTAGGGCCTGGGTTGGTCAATATTTGATTATGTAATTACGTACCGTAATTTGGACTACACGTATGGGGCTATTGGCCCATCCATAAACATACAATATTATTGGCTCATCACCCAACCCATACACATACAGTGGTATTGGCCTGCCCACCCACGCATACACTTTTGGTGATATTGGCCCACTCATCCGTCCATACACAAAAAGTGATATTGGACGTGGTATCAAAACCACTGTACGTGTATGAGCCAGTGGTGTGCCAATATCACTATATGTGTAGGAGTAGGTGGGTGGGCCAATTACACTGTAAATGTAGGAGTGGGTGGGTAGCTTTATACTATTTTACGTGTAGGGACAATACAGTCCCCTACATACTTAGAAATACAGACATTTTGACTGGTAGTGGGAGAACGTGGACAAATTTTGTCACAATTTTCCCTGACTTTCCCTGAACATTTCGTATAATTTTTCCTGACTCTCGCAGTTAAAAAAAATGTATTATAGTCTAAATGTGTTGTATTTTAAGCATTACATTAAAATGATTATTCTGGATATTAATCTTGATATTCAAAAGTGTAAATAAACATTATAAAAGAAAGAAACAAGAAAGCCCAGCCTCTTCCATACCCATAGCTGGCATAGTTCTCTCTCCCTTTCTTTTTTTCTCTTTTTTATACTAACATTTTATTGAAAATACAAATACATTTCTATGAAGCTACACTGTTAATATTTTCATTATGAACACTTACAAAAAGGAAACCTATAAGTAAATATATAAGAGTCTCACAAAATTAACCTTACAAACGAAGAAAAATTACATTTAAATACTCGTTTAAACACTGGAGAATAATATCAGAACATATAGGCCTTGATTGTACACCTACAATAGATATTTCATCTATTAGAAATATTTATGCCTATAATTTTGTTAGTTTGTGTGGCCTGCAACCACAGTTAGTTTAAACTGCATTACATTTACATGGGATTACACTAGCGCTCCACAATGGACCACAACAACAGCTGTTTTGAGACTCAAATTTTAACATTGGATGGTAAATATATTTGTGTATAAAAACAATGATATAGGATATTGCACTATTGACCACCATTTTAATTAATTGCATAATATAACTAGAAAAATGCAACGTTAGTTGAAGTACGGCCAACTAGAGCATAAAACATGCCCCTAAAATCCATCACTGGAGTAGATTTCCCTGTCTTTCCAGAATTTGTATTAATTTTCCTTGAAAAAAAATGACCAAATTTGTTTTCCCTGAATATCCCTGATTTTTTAGAATGTGGAAACCCGGGCAGAGGTTAATATAAATCCCTTAATCATCATTATGCAGTATGAAATTATATTTGATGGAGGTAGCCGGTTTAAGCTCACCAAAAACGTCATTGGTGACAAAAAGTTTCTCCAGATTTAATTTGTTTTTGCAAAAGATCGTTATGCACATTATTCCTGCTGTCGGATTGCCTGATTGGTTAATCACCTAAGAATGTCATTACTACGTAAGTAATATTTCAGGTTCAACCACCGCACCAGGTTTATAGGAAGTATATCACTGTAATCTGTATATCTATTATCTCTGCATACTATTTACCCAACAGTAACATTGATTGCTAAACGTATGTTGGCGCTAGGAGGTGTATAAGCTAATATCACTGATGTAACTAGATAGGTTTATCACTGAACACTATAATACCACTTCTGGGTGTTATCATTGCAAAAGTAGTACTAAAGGTTTTATCACCATTTAAGGTTTCTAAGAAGAGCAAAACTTGAATATTGTATACGTATCAGCAGTGAACACAGCACAAGAACCATACCGCAGTATACCACAATTACGTAGTTATTTAGGCGAGCCAATGGCCAAACGGTCTGAGACGTCAAGACTAGGAGCCTGGGGGTTGTGTAGGTTCGAATCTGGCCTGGATCAGAAGTATTTATCAGTAATATACTCTGATAAAGTTACATGAAAAGATAAATAGTCTGTGGGGAAAGCGCAGAGTAATGCTAAAAAGGATATCAGCCTTTCCTAAAAAAAAAAAAAAAAGAAATTACATGATAATTGCAAAATCTAAGTAGCAGTACAGATATATCAATTATGTTACGCAATGTGATCTACATATCTAAATAAATGCATATACAATGTAAGATATAAATTACTAGGTACTCAAGTAGGCCGTTACGATTTCATTATGTGTTTAACAATGAGAAGCTTCTCTAAACTGACGCTCAAGGTAATTACGTGAGTCCCTACCTATGCACTGTTAATAGAGGGAGTGGTGTGAGCAAAGTCATGCTTCTTTTTTCTTTCTGAGTCTATGCCAGAGGCCCTTTTCTGGCACTACTAATGTTATTAAGGGACAACGGTATAAACTCATCAAGCAAATGTTAGGTGGACCTCTCAGGATTTGAACCCTCGACTCTTTGCATATGAAGCAGAAGTGCTAACCACTAGACTAGCAAGAGGCTCTCTGTGTGATTAGGTGAGATCTATCAGCAAAACCGTCCAGATTATTTGGTTACAAAAATCAACTTACTTAGTGATTGGGAAAGTAACATTTTCTCCGTCACCAAAACAACTTGTTAGGACAGTATAGCCAACAAACTACATACTAAATTAAGGCATAATAAGGTAGACAATTAATTTAAATACACTGAAAACTTAATTTTGTAGCCTACCACACATTTTAAATATAACATTTGTAGTATTAATTTTTATGCTCTAATATTATCCAAAATACAAAACATGTATTTGTCCACTCTAGTGTATACCCCAGGTGTTATTGTTGCTTCGCACTTACTTGGGCCAAAAGAAACAATGCCAATAAGGAAATATCTTGGAGGACTGTCAATTGAATATGGTTTCATCAGAGCACCACCTGAATCACCAGAGCAGGAATCAAAGCCAATGAAACCTCCGGCACAAATCTGGTTTCTATTAATTACAGAGTACTGTGCATATAAAATGTTGCATGTCCACAAATCTATGACGGGCATTACTACGACCTGTAAATTGTCACTAGTGCTCCGAGAAGCTATGTTGTCTATTCCCCATCCAGCCACTTCCATCTTATAGCCAACATAGCTCTGGGACGAAAAAGAATCATAAGAAGGCAAGCAGATAGGATATACAAAGTCACTAAATACAATCGGTTCTGCTGTTCTTACTAAACAGATGTCGTTTTTATAATTGACTTTAATGAAATATTCATGACAAACATAAGATTCAACTTTTATTTCCTGCACTGGGGGAGCGCAGACAGCATTCTCACAGTCTCTATACATACTGATTCTGTTTTCTCCTAACTGAACCGTTGCCAAATAAGCACCAATCACTTCTGGAGCACAGTGAGCAGCTGTTAGAACGTATCTTTGACTGATTATTGTTCCTGCGCACGCAAAATATTCCTGATCTATAGTATGTATATTTGAGACGAGCAATCCAAGGATATTTACCAAGTGGAGCTGCACTTCCTCCAATTATCCGATCAGATAAACTTTCACCAAAATCATTTTCTCCAGGTAAAAGTCTCCAGTTTCGGTGCATTTTTATATTATTACGAATTTTATCTGTATCCACAAAAGTCAAACCGCACAACATAATTAACAATAATAAGTTTACTGATAAATGCACTTTCCCCCATATGTAGTCATTTTTCTGAAGTACTCGTACAAATACACCAATAATGCAAGATTATAAGATTTTATTCAGAAGATTTATTTTGAAACAATAGGTAATCTAAAGTTGTATTGGCTAATTTAGTATACCCTTACTACACTAATTGTGGTGTGCATTTTTTATCTGCTTTGTGAATAAATTGATAGTAAATCATGGTCAGGTAACAGTGATAATTTCAAACGCAAGTGATATATTTATATCTACTAAATAATAAAAAGAAATGTGCTGAAGCCTTATGCATTATATGCAGTGAAAGAACTCCATTATCCTCATTTTTGCACAACCGTATACAGAATTAACTATTTTACTGAAGATTTGAAAATCGAGTTGCTAGACTAAAATAAGAAAACGCTTTATATTATTGTAGATTACTCATAATGATCATATATTACTGTAATAAATAAGACATTTATAAATTATACACTTAATAATAAAACTGTTGAAAAATACACGATCATGCATAATACAAATATAACTGACAATATATTTGAACTACATCATTCTGAGGTGTCAGATTTGATTTGAAATAACAGCTCATTGAGATATTGTTGATTTTCATCATGTTTACAGAGCTTTAAATTGATGCACTACATTTTCTTATAATTATTAAGATTCCAGAGGTGTGTTCCATACCATTTCTTGAAAGTACAAAGAGTGAGTGCATAGTCTAAAAGAATGGCTTGTCTTTCTGCGTTAAATGCTTATGATACATTCAATCATTAATATCGACCGTGGCCTTGAACTATATGTTCCAAAGTTATCACAAGATAACATCATATTAGGCAATGCTGAGATAGACAGATTACTACGCCTTCTTTCTACTGGTCACTAACAGACTAAAAGACATAACGCTTGTATTAGCAACAGTGACCGGAAATACAAATGGGGAAGGTAAAGTTGGAAGTAGTTCTTCATTCTTAGAGATGCCAAATTCCTATTAAATAAGGTTTGATCAATTAATAATTTGTAAACTCAGAAAAAAAACCATTTTTGTATTCAGATTTTGTCATTTTACTTATTATATTTACTGGTTTTACCAAGAAATTCACAGCTTATTTTCAGTTTTGTCACGGTAGCCCAAAATTCCCACCTTATTCCCGTGTTAGTGGCCATCCTGTATGCTCTCTAACAACTGTATGCGTATTATGAGTTCAGCATGTGCTGGAGGGAAGGATGAAGAGAGACAGAGGGAGGGATACCACTAGCCCCAGTGATATCCCACCCTCTGTACCCCCACCTTTGAGAACCGAACAAGAACTAATCTTACGGATCAGGAAAACTTTCTTTATGAGACCTTCAAGAGCATGGACAGTCTTCTTTTTTCCTATAGTCAATGACATTGCTATATACAACTTGAAAAATTGCAAAATAATATCATTTCGAGAGTAGATTTGATAGAACATTGTATTTTAAGTAGGGGGCTTGGAAAAATTGTCCCTCACAAGTACAAACAAAATTTTCAAACAAACATTAACATTTACTTTCTCTCTCAGTAAACAATAGTATGATAAGAGATATGTTTTACCTCACTTCAACTAATATTCAGCCAAACTTATATTAATTAACTTAGAGAAATTATTATCTTCTTACTTTTAACAATAACCTTATTTTGTTCTAATATAAACTACTCAGATAGTAACAATGACTACACTCGTTCATCTACACTCATCACACTCATTCATGCCTCATATTTGCCCATATCTCTACGATCTGCGTCTTACAGATGAATAATGAATAACTTATATTCTATTTTACAATAGAAATTCTGCGCCTTGAACATAAATAAATTAAAGCAAACCTCTGTAAACAACATACCTGGACACTAGTTTCTGAGTCTTGGACCTCAAAGTAGCGGTAGTTAAAGTGGATCGTTGGCACCATAGGGTTCCGTGGATGAATTACGGAACTTACACCAGCAGCGAAAAATGGCAACATCTGGCCTTCCTTGAAGTTTTTCCCCCTACAAAATTTTTTAATTAGAAATATGTATTTTAAAAATGTAAGTTTCTTCCAAGGTTACTATACAACAGGCTGCCTCATCCTCATATGGTCTATATAGGCTGAGTTGTGATGTCAGAGGGAGACCTCCAACCACAGAGTAAGTGTAGGCCTATTACTTACTCTGAGCCTCCAACACAGTGTGCTGAACAATTAAAACTACATAGCCTACTAAAAACAATTACAGAACTGTTTCAGCTATTTTAGAATTATTTTAATTTATGGTATTTTAATATTAACTTAAGCAGCAAATTTATATTTTCATGTGTTGCTGAGTTATACTTACTTATTAACTGCTAAATAATATCAATATTAAAATCAGCCATGAATTCACAATTCAAAACAAAACCATATTCAATATTAAACAATGCAGACTGAAATATCATCAAGAGTAGGAATAGCAGATGTTTTACATTGTTGCGTTTTGTTTTGTTTACAGCAGTGAAAACACAGAACACTGGTGTGGCATGTTAGAAAAAACACAGCTGAGGCCTCCCTATGAATGATTGCCACCTGCGCGATATGGATGCGTTCTTGTATGATACAACCTCTTGTATAGGAACCTTGAGTTTCTTCTGCCTATTATCTAAAACCAAGTTTACATTGTCATTTGATTCTTTATCAATTTCAAAATACGGCCTACTTTGATTCAGTTTTATGCCTGGAGCTTTCATTAATTTACATGCGATTGTTACATTTCATCTACATGTAATGTGAATTCTCCACCCGGCACTTGTGGCATAGTGCAGTAACAGCTATTTAGGGACAAAACGTTATATGGAGATTGCAGGGGATAGGTTTAGTTAGCCGGCAATCAGACCAATACTACATGTTTTAGATCGCACATAAAGGTTTAGGTTGCTTAGTTCCCAGGCTATACGGTTAGTTGATATCAGTTAGTAATTAGATTACAGAGATCATATTAAAATCAGTTGACTTTTCAAAATAAAACCAACCTGTTTTAAGAAACCACTTTTAATAAAACCACTTTCCTGATTTAAGAAGGAAAGTGACTGGTGGAAACATTCTATCTCAATAAACCATCAACATTTTAAAAGGACTACAAATAATGTCTAATAAACCTGTTTAAATCATCAATTAAGCAAGTTTTCATAGTATATTTAAGAAAATTGATACTTTGCCAGTCACTTTCATTTAACTCTCAAAGTCTCTAACTTAAAAGAATCCACCTTTTTCAAAACAGAAATTATTTTCAATTTATTTGGAAAGCTACCTTTCCTAAAACTTAATCTGCTTTATTTTATCGATGTTTAAAGGGTGGAGGTGTAGGAAGGACCCGATTTCGAAAAAAGAGTAATTTATTATCTCAGCTTCGGTAAACCTTCACTAGTTGAAAAGTAGTTGACTTTTCAAAATAAAACCAACCCTGATTAAAGAAGGACAGTGACTGGTGGAAACATTCTATCTCAATAAACCATCAAAATTTTAAAAGTAGGACTACAAATAATGTCTAATAAACCTGTTTAAATCATCAATTAAGCAAGTTTTCATAATATATTTAAGAAAATTGATACTTTGCCAGTCACTTTCATTTAACTCTCAAAGTCTCTAACTTAAAAGAATCCACCTTTTTCAAAACAGAAATTATTTTCAATTTATTTGGAAAGCTACCTTTCCTAAAACTTAATCTGCTTTATTTTATCGATGTTTAAAAGGTGGAGGTGTGGGAAGAACCCGATTCCGAAAAAAGAGTAATTTATTATCTCAGCTTCAGTAAAACTTCACTAACTTGACAGACAACAGCTGACGGGGTAGATGTTTAGCTGCCTTTGGATCATGTTTATTTAAACTTGAAGGAATACGTAAGGCTTGTGATTATATGTTAAATACATTGAGGGAACATAATGTTATTTGTAATAAGGAATGTCTGCAATGAATGTTTCATTCTTCTGCCGACTCTGTGACAAAGTATCCAGGTGTTGAATTAAGAAAAACCAATCTTCAACTAATCAATTTTAAGAGCACATTACCTGTACTGTATTTGTTGGATATTCAAGATTTCTTTGCAGATACAGTTACTATATACAAATAAGTAATAAATTTAGGATGTGAGTTAAGTCTATCATATGTTCATTACTAAAACCCATTAAACATTTCAATTTTCAATGTTCCGGATAACTCTACAAGCCCCAAACTTGACAGCCCCTGAGTCTTCAAAGTGTCGAGTTACTGTATTTGAGTTGCCTTGGCCACTATTATCCAACTCAACCTTCATTACATTTCTACTGTTTTCTAATCCATCAGTTTTTTTAATGATGTTCCACTGTTCAGAGGAACTGTCATTACAAATTCAATATTTTGATTTCAAAATAAATATTCTTATTCTGTCACAATTATTTTTCAGTTTTCAAAAAATTAACATATTAATTATTAAAAAGCTTAAATTGTGATATTTTTTTCAAATTAGTTATATATAATATAATTTACTTTTTACTGTTATTGTGTTAATGCCTATAATGTATAAAATAATATAAAATTTACAAAACAATAGTTAACCTCTTACTGCCCAGCGTGACAGATTTGGCACATACCACAAAATGTATTAATACAACTATTTTACAGAGTCAAAAGTTTACTAGTTGCCCATTGTTCCATTTCTGTCACATTTCTGCAGCTGTTTCAAGTTGGTGGTGCAGTCTGGTGGCCATTTTGCTTACTACAAGCAGTCTTTCATTGCATCACCTCACATGGTTGCTAAGTAGTTCATAACCTCAAACTACTGATTTACTTTTCTCTACAATACAAGGTAACTATACTAAAAATTAAATATGTAGCTATTTCCACATATTCTAGGATAGTTTTGTGATAGTTAGTAAGGCTTTACTGTGATTAGTTTTCATAAAATATGATTTTTCCAGTACGTGCCAAATTTGTCCCATTGGGCCATAATGCATATAACTCACATTTTTGGTTTGTGCCAAAATTGTCCCAATGGGCCTTACTGGAATGCTTCATCATATCATAATTAATTTAGATATTTAACATTTTTTTCTTATTTTAGATGTCAAACCGGCTGAAGAGAGGAAATAAGAATGTCGCAGTGATTCCTCCAGATGATAGCGACGACAGCATCATCGATGACTCTGACGACGACCCTGACTATGACCCCAACAACAAAAAGAAGAGTAAACTGGAAAGAAGGCTACATATGTTTTTTACTGGTATGCTACTTGTTCTGTAATTACTTTTCAAAACACTGTTATTGAATAATATAGTTTATACAAATAAACGACAATGTTTCATTTTTATAGGCGATGAATCCAACTCCGACAGTGACGCTGGAGATATCTCCCCAAGTAGGCCTACATCAACCACAGGTGCAACATCTAAGAGGAAAATAGACCAATCAGACACATCATCTGGAAGCAGAATGAAGAAAAGAACAACCGTACCTCAATGGATAGACGTGCCTGAAGACAGCAGTGAAAAACCTGTGCCTCCTGAAATGCAGCTAAGTGAAGAACATATTTTAGGATCACCAATAGATTATTTTAGGCAATTCTTTGATAGTGACCTCCTTGACATAATAGTAAGAGAGAGTAATTTATACAGTGTTCAAAAAAATCCCAACAAACCTTTGAAAATTTCCAAAACAGAACTTGAACAGTTTATTGGCACATGTATATATATGAGTGTATATGGCTTACCTAGAAGTAGGATGTGTTGGAATAACTCTACCCGTATAGACGCAATTGCTGATGTTATGTCCCGTAATAGATGGGAAGAAATAAAGAATAATTTACACTTCAACTATAACGATAACATGCCAATGCCAAATGATCCTGAAAAAGACAGGTTGTTCAAAATCAGACCCTTGATCGACAGTCTACAAACAACATTCAAAACAATCCCAATAGAAGAGTCTATGATATGTGTAGATGAGCAAATTGTTCCTTTCACAGGAAAATCTGCTCTAAAGCAGTACAATCCTAAAAAACCCCATAAATGGGGCTATAAGATTTTTGTTCTTTGTGACAAAAATGGTTTGATCCACAACTTTGAGGTGTATACAGGTAAAATCTTACCTCCTACGACGCTTCCTGATATAGGCCCCAGCAGTAATGTTGTTCTTAGATTAATTGAACACTTACCCCAAAATGAAGATAAGTATATGATTTACTTTGACAACTGGTTCTCATCTCCTAGCTTGTTTGTTCAGTTGTCAAACATTGGTATGAAGGCACTCGGAACCATTCGATTGAACAGATTTCCGGGATTAGAATTTATGACAGACGGTGAAATGAAGAAGTTAGGTCGAGGCTTCTTTGAGGAAAAGGAAACAACTATAGATAATGTGACAATCAGAGCAATAAAATGGCTAGATAACAGAAGTGTAGCTCTGGCTACAACATTTGAGTCAGCTCGCCCTGTATGTAGTGTCGAACGTTATGACCCAAAGGTAAATAGAAATATTGAAGTGACTTGTCCTAGAGCAATTACAACTTACAACAAGTTCATGGGAGGGGTGGACTTAGTTGACGGTCTTATTAGCTAATATCGAATAAGTCTGAGTTCCAAGAAATTTTACTTGAAACTCTTTTTCCATTTTATTGACATGGTTGTTGTTAGTGGGTGGCTAATATTCCGAAGGGACTGTGAAAGTAATAGAATAAATAAGCAGGGAGTGATGGATTCACTATCATTTAGATGTGAAATTGCAGAGTCTTTATGCAAACTTGAAAAAGGTGCAAAAAGAGGGCGGCCATCTGTTGACAGAGTAGAGAGGGAACACGCTAACAAAATGAAAAGAGGTGCTGCACACAAAATTCCTATACCGGATATAAGAAAGGACGGCGTGGGACACTGGCCAAACATTGCAGATCGTCAGCGTTGCAAACACCCTATGTGCAATCTGAAATCGTCAGTAAAATGTTCAAAATGTGAAGTACACTTATGTCTTACCAAAGATAAAAATTGTTTTGTTGACTTTCACATGTAGATAATTGTATAGGCCTATCAATTATCTACATGTGACAACTACAATTACCTACTTGTTTAGTTAGTAAGTTTTTTTTTTTATAAAATAAAATTGTAACAATAATGTCTATTTCTTTATTTTATTACCTATATACACGAAAAATGCAGCGGTGGTTCTGTAATGCCCGTTGTGCCAAATTTGTCACGTACCCAAAAAAAGGGTAAATAGTAAACTTAAAAATCTGGAAAAAATTACGGGTCATATAAGGACCATTTAAAGCAACTTCCAGCAGAAAAAACTTTTTTTTTAATATTGCATCATGTACCGGGCATTAAGAGGTTAAAATCACTATAGTTACTATACAGCTTATTCACATTGTTTAATTAATTCTCCAAAACTTATCATTCGGCTAAACAGAGTTATTAGAAGCAAACGAATAAAGACATTTTAGACTGAAATATTAGACGTGATTATATAACTGCTCATTGTGCTATTGTCATAATGTAAAAACTTAAAAATTGACCTATGTAAATATTCTAGGAAATTTTTAATTTATCACAGTATGATTGATAAGGACTATTTTACCATTTCTACTAATGAATGAATGTCAGAAACAGTACGTATGGGCAATTTTATTGGCTCTTTTATAATTCTTACCAATATGTAAGTCATATCTTAACCAAAACAAAGGTTATATTAATCAATTCACAAAGTTTAAACTGTTGACATAGTTTTATCTAAAACAAGTTTGTGTTGAATACTGCACATTTGGCTACAACAAAGCTGTTATACAATAATAAATTATCTATATATACATGAGCTAATGTATACAGGGTGTTAAAAAAATGTGGGGCAAAACTTCAAGATGATTAAATAGGTAAAAATAAACAAAAGTTTCTACGAAGATGTGTCTTAACTCTCTTCGTTTGGCGTCTGTCTGTATTAAAAAAAATACCTTATCTCCCAAACAGTATTAGATATAGTATGAATATTTAAATTCACACCACCTAATATACTCTAAAAAATAAAATAAAATTTTCACCAGTTTCAAAATGGCAGTCGTTTAAAAATTTTAATGCTAAATTTCATGAAAACTAAAGCAAAAGCAAAAAATTGTTACAATACCTAATATTTAGCTTAAAACAAGGCAAATCTTTTGATACCTCATTTGTTACAATCGAACAGTAAATAACTGAGAAAATGTTATTTTTCTGATTGTGTACAAAGTGTTTTTGCAATTTTCGTATACTTGTGTCTATTGGCTTGAACAAACCACCAGTCAAATTTTGCACACAATCAGAAAAATAACATTTTTGATTTATTTACTGTCCGATTATAACAAATGAAGTATCAAAATATTTAGCCTTGTTTTAAGCTAAATATTAGGTATCATGACAATGTTTTGTTTTTGCTTTGGTTTTCATGAAATTTAACATTAAAATTTTCAAATGGCCGCCATTTTGAAAGGGGTGAAAATATTATTTCATTTTTTTAGAGTATATTAGGTAATGTGAAGTTAAATATTAATATCAAGTTTCAATATTATATCCAATAACATTGTTTTTTAATAAGGTATTTTTTTTTAATACACAGACAGACGCCAAACTAAGCAAGTTCAGACGCATCTTCATAGAAAATTACTACACCATTCATCCAATTATTACAACAATTTGGGAAGTTCTGTATTTTTCAAGCGAAGATGATTTTATTCATATTTGACACCACCTCACTGGCCTTTAAAGTTGCATTAGTAATCTAATGTTGTTATTTTATTAATTTAATTAATCATGAGATGGAAATAGTAATGCCTTTTGTAATTTAACTTTCAATTTGAATAAAAAGAAACACTACTGTTTATATGTTTATCCTGGAACAAAGCATTTTTAAAAAACTACAGTACAACCTCGGTTATCCGGCCTATTGTGGCGAAGGTTAAGCCGGATAAAACATAAGTCATAAATAACTTGGTTTTATTGGAGAAACAGGTTTAGTAACTGATAACAAACAGCATGCGTAAGCGGAGCACCTACAATTGCATGTGACGCAACACGCTCTGCAACATTTGTAATGAATTGAACAATGTTTATCACGAACACCAACTTTGACGCTGCTCGTGAGTGTGTACGTAAAATGAACTGTTTCCATTCCCTCACTTGCGAAATGGACTCTTCCAGCTAGCCAAACTGAACAAAAGTAAACAACATTGCCAGCTCGGATATTCAGGAACATAATTAAATTATTACGTAGTAACAAGACTCCTTGTCGAGAGAGGTGACGAGTCAGTACAGCGCCTGCAATTTGCGAAATGCAAAACCGAAACACTCGTATCGTCATTTGTGTTTCAAAACTGAAAGGCGATGCAGATTAATTGTAATTTTATCTTGTAAATAATTTTTATTGTTATCAACTTGCCAAACCGAATGACACAGACTGCTGGATAAGGCGAGGCTGGGTAATCGAGGTTGTACTGTAATTAAAAATAAATTAAAAATGTAAATCATGATTTTCTTCAAAACATATAAACGTTGAACATTTTCACATGTGACTATAATGAAAAATCAGAAATGAAATATACCCCTTTATTTAACCCTTTGAGGACAAAAAAAGCGGAACCTTTTTATTTGCCTCACTTTTTATAAGTGCAGCATGTAAAATATTTAAGCTGAAAATTTGGAGATACGCAAGTCTTTATGAATTTATTTATAAAATCTGTTCTAATAAAGATACAAGGGTACTTCTTTGATCAGAATGTTTTTAACTGAGTACTTTATGAGATTAAATGTCAAAAAAGTCATCTCATAATTTTTAAATATTTATATTTTGTCAAAAAAGTGTATTTTGTTTTAAACATTAATTTTTTTATATGCTTACAGCTCGTAAACAAAAAATATTTTACAAATGGGACACTGTGTAAAATATTGTATTTATTGGAGTTTAAACTTTAACACCTACAAACACAGAAAAAATTATAACAATCGGATTGAAAATAAAAAATGTTAACATGAAATATTTTGTTAATTCTGTTAGATTCGTCTGTTAAAATTGACTCTCTGTCTACTATTGTCAGTTATTTTCATTGAAGTTATATTCCAACTGCTGGCTCCAGACGAAAAAAAAAAAAAAAAAACATTCTCGAATGCCTGAGTATCATCCCAAAGAGGTACAAGTTATCGTAAGCGTAAATTGGATGTTATATGTAACAAACTTTGAATGACGGGGTATCATCATACGGTCCTCAAGGGAATAAACGTAAATGACGAAATATAGTCATTCAGCCTTCAACAAGAGGCTGAGATAGGATTAATAGGTGGCCATCCATCTATCATATGGGTAACTCTCATTGGTTGTCTGTTGTAAGAACAAGTTGACTAAGCTGTGTTTACATTGATATTATGTTATATAAGTTAAATTACGTTTTACTCAAACTTCTTGAAAAGCTCAGGTGGACACTTGTTAAAGCCAAATCCCATCAATAAAAGATTAAATATGATTAGGCCTACATAAACAAGTTTTGTTTAATTTATGAAACTTTTTTTATAGTTAATCACTGGATTTGTAGTCTATGCAGCATAATGTAAATATTTTATCACAAAAGACTATGGCTGCAACAAGAAAATAGTTCCTCAATTGGCATATTACATGTTAGTAGAAATGTTATACAAATGATCATTACACATCACAAATTCATTACAAAATAAGTATGGTAATACATTTTGATAATCACGTTGCCTTCCTTAGACCAAAGGGATTGTCAAAAGAATCAATTATTTTGTCAATCCCTTTGGTGTGAGAAACGTAAATATGGTTTACAAAAATCGATATCCATACAATTTGTAAATTTTGTGCTTATTTCGAAATAAATTTGTGTTGTGTGACGTGAACTCAGAAATCTAAGTTGTTGATGGATACAATATCAGTGTTATAATTTAAGCTAACATATAACTGAACAAATTATTGTATTTCACTACTAATCTTCATAATATGACATGAAATCTGGATCAACTTGATATTGAATACAATTGTAGGAGACTAATTATGAAAACCAAAGCTTTGAAATAAGGACATGGTCGGCAAAAGCCACACGTTTCATTGTTCTGGTTTAAAAATCTTTTCTCCACAAAAGAAAGAAGTGCGACCTGCCATTGCAGACTTAATTAGGATTGATTTTCCGTCTTAGACCTTCATATCCTTAGTTTGTCAAAATTAATCGATACCTGTACAAATAATCGTATATTTTGAAAAATTATTCTTATAAATAAAATGCACTTTTTATAATTACAAATGTTAGACCATTTTAAATTTAAAAATCGAAAACCTTTTTTCCTATTACAAATTTCACTGATTTAAATATACCTTGCCTTCATTTGAGCAACCGCTGCAGCAGGCAGAGTTCCACATACAACAGAAATATTAACTCCTGCCTTCTCAAAAACTTCCCCGTCTTGAAGAACACAGGTTATGCCTCCGCCGCCTTCTTTTCT
This sequence comes from Stictocephala bisonia, assembly GCA_035578905.1. Lineage (NCBI taxonomy): Eukaryota > Metazoa > Arthropoda > Insecta > Hemiptera > Membracidae > Stictocephala > Stictocephala bisonia. The sequence goes on along the minus strand of JAQJVL010000062.1, from coordinate 2,616,000 downwards.
TTCCCAACGATCTACAAGGAATTTAGCTCCTCCCTCTTCTTGTGCTTCTAGTGAACGACAAAAATCTGCCTAGGAAAGCAAATTGATTTAATTATATAAACATTAAACTTCTTCAAGGCCCTTTAGTTTCCATTTCATTACTAATTTACATTACATTCTGCATAACTCCTCATTTAAATTTATCTTTCTATAAATAACAATAGTACCCATTTCACTAGGGAATTATAATTTTTTATCTAATAAAAAAATTTTATAACTGAGGTGAATCACAATTAAAATGCAGCGGAGCAGTTACATCAGTGCGATTATCAAACGGTGAATTACTACAATGGAAGTAAATATGAGCATTAACATCAGTGCGGTAAACGGTGCACCGCTTATTGCAAAGATGCTGCATACTCAATTTTACTGCCCAGCAGTGGTAGAGATGAACTTTGCTTAGGCCTGCTTAGTTGCACTTACTCCTGTCTAACAAAGAAAAGCCCACCCCACATGTACAGTGGTGATGAAATACACTTTCGTTGGTGATGACCTTCCTACCCACCCATACACCTACGGTAGTAATGGTAATGGTGAGTACGGTATGGGTGGGTCCCATAATATACATGAATTCTCAATTATATAAAAAAATTGATTCTAATTTTGAATATGAATTAAATTCTTTGCTACAACAGTTCTGCAATAGTTTTCTTACCAAAGAAAATCCCTACAATATTAAATCTAATTTCCATACAATTATATGTATATATAAAACAATTTGAAAGGGTGGTCAGTCATTTGAAACAGTCAACTGAGCTCTAGATAGAAAATATGTACACAATGCTGTATCAGCTTGATCATCAAAACATGCCCCTGTCATTCTGAAATATATGTATAGCTGTTTTAATCCCCTCTCAGATTAGACATCAATGTATGATTTTACAATGCTAAACATTTCTTATTCATGTCATGAAACCCTCTTCCTACTACTCCGATCATCATCTCAGCTACACAGCTAAAAAGTAGCAACAGCTCTTCTTCGTGTGACAATGACTACATAGTTGACAATCACAACACAACTATTAGCATCCGTACTGCAAGGCATGAGTGATCCAGCAGTAGTGCCTTAAATGAGCAGTGCTATAATGCTCCAGTGTGTACACTATTTCAGTATTGCCTTGGCAGTGACAGTCGGTGGAGGAGAAGCAAAATACTGCTCAACATTACCCCTCCATTATGTGCAGGCCTTTACCCTATGAAAACATAAATAATCCACTGCTCTGTACATAACAGAAATGCATTATAAGTTTTCTGGTGACCCTATGACTGTCATTGGTGGATTGAACCTGCCTCGCATGGAATGGCCAATGTTGAGTCACTTTCGTACAGGTGTAGGAGGATGCAACTACTGGAAAATAAGTGAGGAAAGGCAAATGATCAGTCTCTAATGGCAGATTCGAAATTCAAACTTTTTTTAATCTTTTTTGAAATTCTATGGGTCACATAGTTACTGATTGCCCATTTCCTTCTTTTTTAATATACCCATACTTTTTACTATAGATTTTATTTTATTTATATTTTAAGAATCAATCTAAATTTGAATTTTTAATTCCTCCTGCCTTTATTTTCGAAGCTGGCCTTGAAAGCAACATGATATATTGACTAGAGACCAAGTAATGTTTACTCATTCTTATAACCTCTTTATGATCCTAAATATAGCATTGTCAGTACAATTTTATTAGAACACTATACTTCAATCAAGGATTTATTTTTTGCAAAACGCAGCTATATTTTAGATAGGCCTAACATTGTTTCAAATATTTTCCATCCTATACTTAATTTAATTAATATTATTACAAAATTAACTGGCAATATTTTCTTTTTGAGTGAAGACTAATGTTCACAACTGAAATATTTATTTTATTGCTTTTTACACTTTATTGATACTATAGAAGCCTATGTTGAAGAGTTTTTATTATTTATTTTGCCAGGACAGGATCTAATTTTATTTGCATAATTACCTTTTTGGTGATGCCTCTCAATCCAGCAGGGTTTTCTGGAATCAAATGCGCATTTCACCACTAGTTAGTTTTTAGTATCACTGAGGATGTCAAACTCGTGGCGAAATGGGCATATGATTCCAGAAAACCCTGCAGGATCAAGAGGCATCATCAAAAAGGTAATTTATACAAATAAATTATTAAAGTGAACAATATTAAGAATAAGAATAAGAATTCATTTATTCCATTGATCTGATTTACAGAAATAGGACAAGTCAAATCATACATAAGCATACTTACAGTGTATACATTTCTGTAAACTTATATATAAACAGTTATGACAATTAATTACTATTGTAAAAAAAAAAAAAAAAAAAAAAAAAAAAAAAAAAAAAAAAAAAAAAAAAAAATTAGTAATACAAAGAATTGCCATAAAACAGTTTTCAGTAATGTAAAATTATAAAAAAAAGGAAAAAAATTACCTAATGTCACATCTCTAACAAGAGATATATCAAAATATGATATCAACTTGACAATCTAAAAATTCATCAATTTTATAAAAGGGATTTTTTTTCTAACCAATTGTATAGTTTTCTTCTAAAATTATTAAAACTCACTATTCTTGCAACTTCGGGCTGCTTATTGAAAAAATAAATACAGTTTAATTTGTAAGAATTTGCTGTTTTAGATAACCTGTGTGGAAGTATATCAATCTTATTTCTCCCTCTAGTAGAATAATGATGAATTTCCTGTCTAACAGGAAATTGATGTAAATTTGATTTTGTGTGCAACAAAACTTGGAAAATATAAAGATTGACTATGGTGGGAATTTTAAGGTCTACAAAAAGAGGCTGACAGTGTGCAAGGGGATCAGCTCCTGCAATGCAACGTACAGCCCTCTTCTGTAGTAAAAGGATGTCGTGAACGTGAGGAGAGTGACCCCAAGCAAGTAAACCATATAGTAAATGTGACTGAAAGAGTCCGAAATATGCGAGTCTCAAATATTCTGGACTAACAAAATGTTTAAGCTTCCAAAGCAGATAATTTACCCTAGAGAGTTTGTTACATACAGTTTCAATATGAGATGTCCAATTTAATTTCGAATCAATGTTTATTCCCAAGAGCTTAACAGATTCTAGATTAATTTCTTGTTTAAGGCTTAAAGTAATATACTGAGTTTTTTGGGGATTGCAGGATAACTTATTTGTGGAGAACCATTCATACGCTGTAGTTTCTGCTTATGTTTGTATTCACTATTTACAAATCTTAAGGCTATTAATAAGTTTAAGAAAAGATGATCTCGATGTGCAACAAGGTCTACATTAACATCCATATTGGGCTTCTTCAGGCGCAATTAAATTCACTAGATTATGATAATCAGCATCTTAAAAATAATCGAATACAGAAGTCTTAAAATATGGATCTTACCTGGATCTTCATAATCATCAGCTCCATTTTTGTTTTCATATCATTGTTGTTATTTTCCAAAATAGCAACGTCTGTAATGGGAGTTGCCATAAACTCTGAAATATTTATCTTTGATCTTGCCATTTCAACTTTATTTTTTGAAGCTTCATAGATCAAAACACCTGTTCCGAATATAGCTGCACCAATGTATCTAAAAATAACAAATAAAAATGAGGTAGCGTTATAGTATTAGCAATCTACTATTTGATTACGCCACTTCTATTTTTATAAAATCAGACATGGAAATTATTTTATAGCTGACTGTTTGATACCGTTTCCAACCTTGTCGGTTAACAAATGTTCATTTATTTTGTATCCAATTAGCCATTATTTAAAGTATCAATGCCAATTAAAATTATTTTTAAAGTAATTCTTCATTTCTCCCCAAAATAAGTCCTTTCTTCTACTCCTCCAATTACTTAAAAGTTTCCATTTCATTGGATGGAAATTGGTCTAGTTATCAATGTAATAAACAAATCTAGCCTTATTTACGTAGATTACTATTAGTTATATTGACTTTAATATTTTTTGTTAACATCCTGTTAACTATACGAAATCTAGAGTGTATACAAATCTGAGTAATGTAATCTAAGTTGGAACATAAAAACTAACCTGAATCTTTTTCTATGTGTAAAACCATACAGAGTAAAAAGTCCAGAAGCTTTGATAATATTTAAATAATTTTGGATAACCATTTTTGCTGTCAGTGAGATCACAATTTAATTAACATTTATTGCTTGTTCTCATATTTATATTATAAACATACAAAACCTAACCTAACTACACGAAGATATACACAGACAGAATCACGTATAATTTTTTTTGTGTTGAGTAAAGCTACTGGGCTACTATCTACAGTCTATTTTGCTCAATGAACGCACTGGAAAACAGCTGTTATACACAGGTAGTTGGTTTGTATTGATCTGACCATTGGACTCAATATAAGTGTAAATTAACGTCTCAAAAACAAAATTGTATGTTTATAATTAATTTAGGAAGATCCACAGTATAAAATGACATTATATGTGTTATATGAGAGTTCTGTATTATAACGGATTGGTTAAAAAAATTATTTAGTTAGCACAGACGCAGTTGACTTTTACCACTCCCCTGTGCATTCCCAGCATTCCCCGCTGCAGTATTTGCGATCAGCAGCAGACGACTGATTCGAGTTGTGTACTTTAGGATGTGGTGACGAGGCATAGTTTGACATGTTGTTCTAGTAATTAAATGGGTATCTGTAAAATAGTGAAAAAGAAATGAAGAAATTTACGTTCCAGCGTGTGCTAGACGGTTTGCGGTCATCTGTCACCCAACAACCTCGTCCAGAACAGGAGATTGTTGAAACGCTACGCCCGGATAACTTCCAAATTGCTAAGGTGTGTAGGCTATACATTTTAAGTGACGTTTAAATTTAAATGATTTTAGTCTAAAACTTAAATTATGATCTGTAATAATCTTCCAAATATTAATTTTGTGCTATGAAACGCTATCACCATTTAGGTAGCCGTCTAAACTAACTGTTGTTGTGTTATCAATACAAACTAATCTGTCGTCTGCTACTATGATTGTCAACAACTGAATATACATTACAACGTTTTAACTTGTAACAATACCTTATCAGAAATGTTGCCAGTCTGTTATATCAAGGTAAACTTGCTTATTTCTAACACTGCTTCCAAACGTAAATTATTTAATTTTTTCAATATCAATTCAAAATTGTTTTGACTCTGTACCAATAGTAAACACTGATCAATAAATACAGTACAGTACTGATTTCTCTAGAGAAGATAAACGGAATATTTCTTTTAATCATAGTAATTACAAGAAAAATAACTAAAGATTTTTATGAATTGTTATTTGAATTTTAAAGATTTAAATATATTTAACCGTACAATTTTTGTACATTTTCTTAAAAAAGAGTTAAGAAAAATCTTCAGACAAATACATTTATCATTTTAATAATACCTTTACTAGAATGGACACAATTAATCTTATTTAAAATACAAATTTGGTTAAGGGAAGACTAAAATTTATATTTATCGCTCATATTACATCCCTCACTAGCGGATTCTCATGGAAGGTTTTGTTTTAGAAACAACTTCTTTGAATAGCATTATAGTGCGACAGTGTTGTTAGTAGGTATAAAACCAAGGCTATATGTTAAATTATAATTGTTATTAATTGGTCCTATGGCAATGATTGTTGTGTCCTTTGTCCTGCCGTAATTTGGAGTTGTTGTTGGGGCACTAAATTGGTTGTGACAAGGGGCCTCACATGAGCTAAGGCTAGTCCTGACGAAACTCTTAAGCAGTCAATGCTATTCATAACAGATATCCCAAAATGAACTTGGTAATATAACTTACATACCATAGTTATATCACATGATAGTTGGGCATATTCTTATCACTAAAACTAAAGCATGTGGCAATCAATATTTAATACGAACCATAACATTTCTCTAAAATGTTTCTGCTTTTTCAAAACTAGCTGGCTATATAATAAGGGAAACTGGTCTAGGTCTATTGTTTGATGCACTTTCCTCTAGGACTGTTCTGGCTAAATTAAATTTAAACACTTAGTAACAAGTACCGTACTTTTTACCTTAGATTTTTAATAGGCAATCTAATTTAAACTTTTTAATCCCTCTTTTTAGTTTGGTATCTTGCTTTGAAAGCCATAAAATATGTGGCCAAGTGGAAACATTTAATTTGCAAGATTATGCAAATTGTGGTTGAATATGTTATAATATTTACCACATATTTACAATTAATTTCACTATTCAAATCTGCCAATTGTGTGCAATGATTACAGAGGGTTAAATTTCCATTTTTATTTTTCTCAAGGTAAGTATTTTAAACTACTTACTCAGTTTGATACTAATATTTTACATGACATTGAAGTAGAAAAGTGGATACTGAACATTTTAAGGTTTGCTTATTTACTCATTCAGACGTATCATAGTTAATTTTTAATGTAATTATGAATTTCACTCTATTTTTATCAAATGAATAGGGCGTAAATTACCCACACATTCAATCATTTTATACTATAAGTAATGTTACATAAAATGTTTTATTTAATATAAGGACACAATAAATTGTGACATGTTTATGCATGTAGGTAGGCTACTGCAGACCAACACAAATTACACTAACGTGGCTTATTGTGTTTCATAAGAATAATGCTACACTTTTTAATGATTCTTTTCTTATTGAGATTAAGTTTAAATCTAAAGGTTAGTGATCATGAAAGAAATATATTTTAGAAGTAAATTCTAGTTATCATTATTTGTTTTTATTTTGAAAATTACCAGAAAAGTAATTGTTACCTGTATTTTCTTTTTAAAGCTGTAATAGTTTTATCATTTGCTTATAGTAAAGAAAAAAAAATAATAATAACAGTTTTTAACGACAACAAAAATCAAGGAAATATTTGAAAATCAAGGAATATTTCAACAAAGTAAAATAATATTTAAAATGGTTAATATAGTGTCAAATAATCATGAATGGATTACAATGTCACAGATATAGTTACACTACAGAAAACTATTGAGACACAAATCAAGAAATATTTTAGCTAAGAAACAAATAAGCCACCAACTTAATTTGATATCTACCAACTACTGAAGGTCAAGGCCAGTTAATGTACAAGTAGAAGGTCTATCAACCATTCTTGTAATTCAGTAGATTTTTTAATGAATGAAAGGTTATGACCAAAACTGATTGGACTCCAAATATATAAGGGAATTGCATGTAAGTGTGCAAGGCAATGGTTTAGTACTATCACTTTTCCGATGTATAATATTTGGGGGATACAATAAGTGAAATTCTTCTTAAACATATACGCCAATAAATAGCTTATACAAAATTTGGAAAGATCTTTAAATGCTGATAATGACATTTCATCGTATTTAAGAAGTATTGTTGTTAAACTCTGATTATAATAGGATAAAAATACCTTAAATTACCATTGATAACTTAAAGGACAAAATTACAATAGAAATGTTGACAGTTAAATCATGTGATTGAGGCTTTTACCACAAGTACTAAGAGATGATTCCTCGTTCAATAAACCATGACAACCCTTGAGCGGTAGGTAAATAAATTGAAAGCATTGTTGGTTAAAGCCTAGCTTCGTAAGCTAAACGTTCTCAGTTTCATACCTAATCAATGTCAAAGGCTCGAACTGATCAACTAGACACTGTTAATTTGTCATTGGACTATTTATTAATGATACTTTCTAAGAAACAATCTTTTATAATTGTAAATTACAAGTCTATTTGCTCATCACATTCCAATTCTAATTTGACCACTTCTAAGGATAAGCATCTTCAGGGGCTATGATTCCTTGGGGCCTCCTTTCTGGAGACCCGAGCTGCCTGCTTGCCACGTGCAGTCACGATTGGTATCGGTCCTGCTACCCTCCATCTACCTGTCCTAGGCTGAAGAGGCCCTAGTGCCTCTAACAGCCGTAGCTCCCAGCTACACCTTCATGGTCCTGGTCCTGATAAGCATCTTAAAAATATAAACAGTTGATGGTAAAAAAATAACTTTAACTTGTGCTTTATTGAAGCTGTTTTATCTTCAAGCTACAAACACTAAAATGACCTCATTGGATTAAACAAATCTCTTACGCCTAGTTAGATTTCGTATAAAAGTTCATTTAAATTAATTTTTACTTCAGTATCACAATATTTTTGCCTATTAAAATTTAATAATGTATTCTTCTACACTTACAAAACCGTCCCATTTTAATAATGAATCCAGTATTTTAATTCGAAGAACGGCTGGTAAAATTAGCTTTTTAAACAATTCAAATATTGCTGGTTAGTTTTTTTTTTTTTATTACGAACAAAATAAGTTATGATCACAATTAATGAGAAGTAAAATAATTAATTAAGTTGGGAAACAATGCAATGTATGAAGTATTTTTATTTTATTTCAAAAAGGAGTATTCAAATTAATTTTAAGAAGTCATCTTTCAAATCAAAATGATGTATAATGGGTATCCTTTGTAGATATGCAGCTTATAGTGGTAAGAAAGTGAACAATAAATGTTCATTTATCACTATTATTGTAGAAAATATAGAAAAAAATGTTACTTATCTAGACGTTAAATCAAAACAAATCCATTTAATGTTTTTTAATACAACACTTTTTTTAAAACATAGTCAAGTTTTTATCAATATACATTTTTGATATATTACTAACAAAATTTTAAACCATTCATTGTAAGATAAGGCTACATAAGACATTCATTTACTTTTTAAGCCTTAGAAACATATTCATCCAGATTTATCAGAAAAATACTTGTCTACACAATGAAATTAATTTTCTATTAAAACTGATTTGAGCAACTTTATGAGTGAGTTTATGGATAGAGCAAGTGTTACGTTAGAAGGTAAATTGTTATAAATAGTAGGTGCAAATAAAATTTGTTGCTTTTTATTAAAACTAAAATTTTAAAATAATGATGGTAATCTTCATAAATGAAGAAGTGCATCATTGTACATAGATAAAGTTTGGACATGCATAAAAAACACTAATTACAATGATACAAATCATGCTGTTGTTTACGCTATGTTGTGATAAAATAAGTGACCACCAGAAATGTGTTATATTTTTTAGAATCTCTTGATAACCAATATTGAGATTTTTTATTTATTATATGAATAAATTAATTTTCTTTTTTTAATTTACCTGTAGATCCTCTTTTCAGGACAATTACTGTATTTTATTTGTATATTTAACACAAAGACAAGAATTTAATGTAAATTACATGAATGTAACCCAATGCAAATGAAGTACACACCATAAAAAAGAATTTTACTCACTAAAGGAATTTTTAACTGTTGCACTTTAATGATGTACGTCTTAAATCAAAATTTTAAGTTTCTATCTTTAATGAGAGATACATTTTTATCTATTTTAATCCCAATGAAATGTCTAGTAATTTTAGTTCCTAGTAATGTAATCATACTAGATAAATACTGCACTTTACATCACTCTGAAAGTGAATGTGTGGATTTTTTATTTTGGTACTAGTAAATTTGTAATCACAGGTAATTTTAATTTTAAAATTGTACAGTATTTGTACTTTTATGCAATGGGCCTCAGATAATATTAAAAAAAAATACAATTTAAAAACGTTAAGTAGTAGTAGTAACTAAAAAAAAAAAAAAAATAAAACGTTACTAATCAAGTAGTAACCATTTGTTGAGTAAAATTTATTAAATTAATTTTCATATTAATTAAAGAAAAGCCTTTAGTTAGGAGTCCTAACTTAAAAACAAACAACTATGAAATATATAATCAAAATCATAATACATAATAGTCATGATTTAGAACTCAAGCAAGATTCCGACTCAAGTGGTCTGTATAAAAGGTGTTTTTTTTGGAGAAAGTTCTGATTTTTAAATAAATTCGGTGCAATTTTATGTTCGAATTGATTAATTAAAATGGGATAGGGACTGTAACAATTGTGAAGTTTTCCTAAGATGGTTTCGATTGTAAATATCTGTAACATAAGCAAACTAAATTGAACTATGTTGTACACATAACCTAATGTTACAGGTAAGATCGTAATGTTTCAAATAAAACAGTCAAAGTAGGAAGAAGATTGGTTGATGGCTATGAAAATATTACCAAAAAAGTTAAAAGTTGTATTTTTATTTTACACTGTGCACACATAAGAAACAAAAATATGACAAGTGATACATGTTTACTCTATACCTGCTGTTATCTGTTCGATTTGGATATATTTTGTGTACTTAAATAACATTTGTAAAACTCGAACATCCCGTCAACTATATGTAGTATTAATTCAACAGAAGATAGTAAAGTATCTGTAACCACAGATAAGAAATAAACAAAGGTCGCATCCAATAGTGCCCTGAATGCGTGTTTAGTTATTTCTCCAGTTTGCAATGTGGATAGCAGGACTTCAACAGTCCTTCCCTTATCTATCCTCCCCCCCCCCACCTAACTCAAGGATAAACTTAGTAATTATTACTACAAATATGTGCATTACGGCAGTTTCAATCTATTTATAAATACCAGGATCTTGTTTCCTGCGGTCATAAGAAGAGACCTCTGATTCTTTTTCTCTCTCTGATAGAGTCTATTTTGCCAAACTAAGATTTCCATCGTCAGATCGTAGAGAGAGATTGTAAGTTTTCGTGCCTTACCCACCCCAGACAATTACACACTTCCACCAATGAATTCACATCTAAAAGAAACAAAAAACGTATGTTAAAAAGTCATTCTACTTTTTTCTGATTTTGTGATATTTGCGCGGCCACCGAGAGGTCGAGCTTGTTGCGCGGCAGCCTAGAGTGAGAAGGAAAATTACAGAGAGTTATCGCGGCCGACTATAGAGAGAGGGAAAATTAAAAATTGACATGTTAATGCAGAGTCTATTTCTCTATATTTTTTGCTTCTTACAAATGTGTATTCATTGCTTCCACCCAATCACAAAAGTAAAACCTCAGATAACTAACTATACACAGGTTACTCATGGTATAGGAAAAACCGGTTATTCTACTCTATCAGCAAAGCCGGGCGTGCTGCGTTGCCGAAATTAACAAGGAAGACAAGTTAAGAGCATCATTCACACACTAGTTTTGGTCAACTGTGAACTACTGACAATCACGCTGTGGTAAACAGCTTTTCACCGCCACACGTATAACACTGAGATTATATTCTCCCTCTCACAGTAGTCCTAACCGCCCTACTAGTCGAGGTTGAAATCCCCATATGCTAGTAAATCGATCAACATTATATATTTTTATAATCTTGTATCTACTCGTATATTGGCGATGTTTCGCTTGTTTGTAATTTATGCAATGTTACAAAAAAGTAAATCTGCCATTGTAACAATTTGCTTGTTAGAAAATAATTAAAAAAAAACAGAAAAGAAATTATTTTACAAAGTTGCGGTGCCATTGGGATTCATTACTTTTGTGTGCAGCAAAACATTAAAAAAAAAAAAAAAACTAAGTGATGTGTAGCCTTTCAAAATAAAACACTATTGATTATGATGTGTTTTAATTTATACTCTTTGTTACTTAATAATATTATTCATGTAAATACAAACATCTTCAGCTGTTTTGTTTCAACAATTACAGTACTATTAAATGGTTCCACATTTAAATAACACTCATCTAATGTTTTATTTAATTTGTCAAGTAATTAATTTAGTAACATATTAGAGTTTTAGTGAAATGACTCAATAGTGGCGAATACAGGATTTAGCCAAGGGGGGCTAAGTTTGCAGAGGCTGTCGGCCATGTTGGATTTAATTCCATTACAACAATGTTATTTACGAACCGGACATACGATCACGCGTATCCAAATCAAACAGTTATTTTTAAACGGATTTTCCATAAACAAATTACATCTGATCAAGAATGAAATTGTGCGTTGGAATTGCTTTGCGAATTCCCAATAAGTTTTTTTTTAATGTAAAAAATATTTTGTTTGAAGTTTTTATTTTCATCTATTTTTTAAAATTTGGCTTATGTAATCAAAAAATTCAAAGCAAACCCAATGCGCAGTACGTTAACGTTTTAAATGAAACTTCTTACACAACTTTTGTCAATAAATAACGAAAAAGTATGGATTCGCAAATAATATTGTTGTTATGGGATTAAAACCAACATGGCCGACAGCCTTGTAGTATTTGCAACCAAACTGGTCCGATTATGGACAACTCCCCAATCTCCTCATTACTCTTGTACACAATAGTATTGCTAAAAGACCAGTCTTCTCCTGTAATAAAGAAACATAATAATGTCTTACTTGAAATTTACTAGATAAAGCTGCGTTTACACCTAATGTTCCAACATTTGTTGATAACATGTTGACGACAAATGTTGGCGAATATCTAGAATGGTCAATATTTGTTGACAACGAATCAATTCTTTTTTTCACTACTAACAACAGCCGATATAGGGTAATGATGCCGCGTCGGCCAACCACGTGGACTGGACAGTGGAAGGGGAAGTGTTGCCAACATTGTCGCGGGGCTTATGAAGATTTAACATTTGAATAGAGTGAAAGTGCCTTAGTACAAAATAAATTGTATGTTGCCTTAAAAAGCTATTTTAGTCTGAACTGAATCTACCTAAGTAAACGCAAAAACGAGATAAAAATGATATTTTACTTCATCCATATTTGAAATCCATTAATAATTTAAAAATAATAATTTAAATTAAAATTCTTTATTGATTATTTATACATCAAGTATTCTACATGTAGTTTTTTTTAATTCCTCTAACCTGTGGATATTTGAAAAAAAGTGTTAAATACATTTTCTTCATATAGAATGTTTTAGATTACAAATTACTTATTTATTTATGATTTTCAACTAATAGGATGCAATATAATGTAATGACATATATAATAAATACTCTTCATTTATATATATATATATATATATATATATATATATATATATATATATATACATACCAACTTCATTATATAGTAATATAAAGTTATAAATTAGGGCTACTCACATATTTTTAGGATGCTATAAAATTAAAAACTAAGTACCCTTTAACATTTTTTATTAAAATTGATTAACATGTTGTGTTTAATAAACATCAATTGTGATTAACATCAATTTTAATAAAAAATGTAAAAGGGTACTCAGTTTTTAATTTTATTACATCCTAAAATATATACCTATATGTATGTATGTATATATATAAAGTTGCAAGTTACTGCTTAAAAACCTTTAAACAATATTGCATCAACAAAATTGAACAAAAAAATCTTAATAATAATAAATAATAAGAACAATGTAATAATAGTATAAATGGTGGCATGAGGTTTTTGAAATTATGTTGTTTTAAAACCAAAAATAGTTTAATACTGAAATTACAACAAATACACTCCATAATTTTGCCATTTTATTTGGTGGATAATGTTTCTCATGTGACCTCCATTCACGTCTATACATGATTGCTATCTTTTCTACAAACTTGCAGTTACATTCCAATTAATACAACTTTGGCCCGGTCGTGGCGATGGGGTGATTTGCGAGCGGGTAGCGAGGAGTCAATGTCTTTAAAAAATCGTAGCGCCCAGTCACCCATGTTCTAACAACCATCTCACGAAAACGTCATAAAACAGTGTAAATGATTAGATTCGACGCACCAAAATGCCTACAAGATTAAAATTGTAAGCTCTATTGCTAGAAAACTGCATGTCTTAGAGGTTTCGTTATTGATTTATTAAATACTTTGGTTAGTTGCAAAACTAGTTTACGTTGGTCAAACTTCCCTGACCAAAAAATAAAAAATTTTTAGCATATCGACAATTTTATGTCACGCTAAAATTGTTGATGAATGAAAACAACATTTTCATATAACCGCTAATGTAAATTCGTGCTTGTACATTAAATACAACAAATTGTTGTATATTAAATACAACAAATCGTCGCTTCTTCCTGTAAAATATGGTATGCCATATGTGTACTTAAAAATTAGTTTTCATATACAAACGGCCGTGGGAACGAAAGCAAGTTTTGTTCAGCCAGCCCCGTGTTATCGTACAGGCTAATACACGCGAGCCAGGGCCAAAGTTTTAAATTCGTAGGCCTAGGTCTTCTGTATTTTTTGTAACATCGGTAGAGGAATAGCAGCAATCCCATTTATATGCACTGTTTAAGAGTCTGCAGAGGCTGTCGGCCATGTTGGTTTTAATCCGTAAGAACAATATTTTTTATTTGTGAATCCATATTTTTTCGTTATTTATTGACCAAAGTTGTGTATGAGGTTTCATTTTAAACGTTACCATATTGCGCATTGGGTTTGCTTTTGATATTTTGAATACATTCGCCTAGTTTTATAAAATAGTAGGTGAAAATAAAAACTTAAAACAACATATTTTTTATATAACACTAATTAGGAATTCGCAAAGCTATTCCAACGCGAAATTTCATTCTTGATAAAAAATGTAATTTGTATGGAAAAAAATAACTGTTTAATTAGAATACGCGTGGTAGTGTGTCCGGTTCGAAAATAACATTGATCTTATGGAATTAAAACCAACATGGCCGACAGCCTCTGTAGACTACTAAGTTCAGCTATATCTAGGAGCTTTGACAAAAAAATTACTATTCAGATCACCCAATAGCCAAAAACCATACGTAAGTTCTGGAGATCGCGCAGCTCACGGAATATAACCAAATCGTGAAATCAAGTAACCTAGAAACAACTGACGTAAAAAAGTCACGAGTGTCCGGATGTCCCCTCTGCTGAAACCAAATTCCTAAAAGGTGTAACTGCAGCACCAAACAGTCTCTAATCATTACCTCACAGTGGGCTACCAATGGCGACCCGTTAAGATTAATAACGGGTCGTCCACGGGCTAAAACATGCGTTTCTAATTCAACTGAATGGTTCGTAATAATTAACGTATCGTAACCCTTGAAGTGTCATTTGATAGATGAAGACCTGATCTATAGTGTGACATAAGTTGATATTTAGAACTTTTAAATTTAAAATTTCTGAGAACAACATTTAAAGTTTCACATATTTAACTGTAAACAATTACAAAAGTACTATATTTTTTACAAAAACCAACTGATGGTCCACTAGATCAGGTCTTCATCTATCACATGACACATCAAGCGTTATGATACGTTATTACGGGCCGAATCATTGAAACAGAAACCCATGTTTTTAGCGTTTTTCTTGGAGCGAACTGTAGTTGAGCTTTGCGTCGTCTGCGACTGGTGATGGAGCATTGACGTATTAATACGGCTGCCTATTTATTTCTGGTTTGGCCACAGGTTATAATTTTTTAAATATTTATTAATACTTTTATTTTATATTTTACAGTACAAGTAAACGTCACACAACACAAGTATATTACAGTACAAGGACAAAATTTATATTTTCAAATTTATCCAGATTGTTCACAAGACAATTTCATTATTATTTTATTTAAAAAATAAAAATTGTGTAATAAACTACTGTTTTATCCAGTGTGAATTTGACATCTAAAGGGGGGAATATAGCCCCTCTCTAGACCCGCCACTGAACAGCGGAATAAAGATAGTGATAGAAAAATTAAAGTTAATTATTTCAGTGGGAATTTTCACTGTAACTTTACCAAATGGGGTACGTTAAATCCATTAGTGTGCTGTCGTAAGTTGCATTTTTATGATTATTTTGTGTTGTAAACGTTTTACGGCTGTAGTGACGTCCAAGAGAAGTGAATAAGTTTTAGAAGGTCATTGAAGATATATGTTAACATCCTGTAAAGTATCGTTTTTTTATTATTACTTTACAACTCTCTCCCAACAATAAATTTTAAAAGAGTCGATCTCTTATTTACGTTTATATTAACCAATGGAAAATCTAAACGTTTAACTCTAGATCTTTTACTGTCAGCCATTTTTACAACGAACATGTCGTTTAAACAAGCAGTCTGAACTGCGATAAAGCATGTGCTAGCTGATGGGTGTTCTCATATTTCCGTATTTTGTTTAGACAGTTTTTGTATGTCCGTGCTCGTATAGACCTTAAAACAAAATAACATAATGTCCGTTTTGATGTACGATTAAAACCAGCTGTCTTTTGACTTGCATCTTACAATTAATTTAGTATTTATTGATTGCAACATTTGTTTGTTTTTGTCTCAGTTCCCTTTTTGAAAGTACCTTTCAGAAAAGTAGTTTTTCGCTGTCGTAAACCTCAGTTTACGTTGAACTAGTTTTTGTCGTTGTTTTGCTTCAGTTTTTTATCATTGTATTGATGCTGCAAACGATATAGTATATTATGTTAGTTAATTTTTGCTTGGTAAATTTATTTGGTTACTATTGGAATTAGACTTTGTTTTCGTTTAATCTGAGGGGTATAAACTTTGTTATTACTTATGCAACTTTATAATGATGTAAACTAGATATATTTTAAGTTTAACTTGATGTTAATTAAATCATCACATGAGAGTTTAGTTAATGAAATCACCAAATTGACTCAATGAAGATATTAGAAATATCATTTGTATGAATGTTTTTTTTTTTAATATTGCTCTTTCATCCTTCTGCTAAATATGTCCGTATTTTGGTTCTGTGTATTATTGTAACTCTATCTTTAAATTTCTTACAAATTAGTTATAGTTTTCAAACTACGTTGTTGAGCAGCCAAGATCCGCAGTGGTATGGAAGATTCATTATTTTCTATTAAAAAGGAAGGCTCCTTTAAACGAGTTCTGACGTAATTATTTACTATCGCCTCACGAATTAATAATTACGAATAATTTTTTGCACCTTTCAAATGTAGCATGTATTTCATTCTGGAAATTTAAACGAATTTGGGGTTTAAATTACGCGGGTTTCCTAAAAGTTTGCGTAGGTTAATTAATAGTCTATATTGTTAGACTTAAAACAACTATTCCACCTACGTCGTAAGGTTCATTAGCAGCCAAACTGCTTTGTATATGTTCGTTCAACAGTAACATGCAACGATATTGACAATCTAATGTTAATTAATAGTCTATATTGTTAGACTTAAAACACCTATTCCACCTACGTCGTAAGGTTCATTAGCAGCCAAACTGCTTTGTATATGTTCGTTCAACAGTAACATGCAACGATATTGACAATCTAATGTTAATTAATAGTCTATATTGTTAGACTTAAAACACCTATTCCACCTACGTCGTAAGGTTCATTAGCAGCCAAACTGCTTTGTATATATTCGTTCAACAGTAACATGCAACGATATTGACAATCTAATGTTAATTAATAGTCTATATTGTTAGACTTAAAACACCTATTCCACCTACGTCGTAAGGTTCATTAGCAGCCAAACTGCTTTGTATATGTTCGTTCAACAGTAACATGAAACGATATCGACAATCTAATGTTTCAATGCAGTTAAGGCGTTCTGTTTAGCAGCAATAACAATAATTGTGCGGTTAAGTTTCACGCGTGCGAGAGGTAATTTGGCATCGTATTTTCGAACAGTACTCAATCGCTGAATCAGTGAAATAGGGACCAACATTGAAGTTTCACCTTTCTTTTTCCCCCTCATAACCTTTAGAGATGTGCGTACATTCACTTTACATCTATTTCACTATAACCATTATAAGCTATTAGGCTACATGTTGTCATTTTAAGGAGCATTTTGCACTAATTATTATTGATAAACATTAAAAGATTACATATTTCGCTTTGGTTTAGGTTAAAAAGATCAAAAGCTTGATATTGTAATCGAGGGGAATGAAATGTTATATGTATTCAACAATTTATATTACAATTACAATTTATAGGCATATTGCAATATAATATATTATATATTAATTGTAATATACTATATATTACATTTAGGCTTAGTTATAATTTGTTTTACTGTCGTCCTGTTATAAACATTACTGTGTAGATCCGTCCGTGGAAAGGCTACTACGTTAAAACCTCTGATTGTTTATCAATTATAATACAGATAGCCGCTTAGAAAGCGACCTACGAACCTACTCTCTCCTCACTGTGTATATTAATACTCGAAATCTTCGGTGGTCACACTCCATCACGACGTGTATTTGACAAGCGATTCAGTTTGTACGTCATTATACGTCAGTCTCGATAGAGTATTCGAGTCAAGATCCACACTCTATCACGACGTGTATTTGACAAGCGATTCAGTTTGCACGTCGTTATACGTCAGTCCCGATAGAGTATTCGAGTCAAGATCCACACTCCATCACGACGTGTATTTGACAAGCGATTCAGTTTGCACGTCATTATACGTCAGTCTCGATAGAGTATTCGAGTCAAGATCCACACTCTATCACGACGTGTATTTGACAAGCGATTCAGTTTGCACGTCGTTATACGTCAATCCCGATAGAGTATTCGAGTCAAGATCCACACTCCATCACGACGTGTATTAGACAAGCGATTCAGTGCTCATGCCTCGTCTCTTGTAAGTCAGTCTCAATTGAGAGTGAGCCAAGATAATCGACGGTTACGCCATATCACGTCGTGTATTTGACAAGCTATTCAGTCAGCTCGTCATTATACCTCAGTTCCGACGGAATGTTGGGAGTCGACATCGTCGATGGCCATATCCTATCACGTCGTGTATTTGACAAGCGATTCAATATGCACGTTACTATACTTAAGTCTCGGTAGAATGTTCAAGTGGAGATCATCGATGGTCACACCTTATCGCGATGTGTATTTGACAAGCGATTCAGTCTGCACGTTACTATACTTAAGTCTCGACAGAATGTTCAAGTGGAGATCATCGATGGTCACACCTTATCACGACGTGTATTTGACAAGCGATTCAGTCTGCACGTTACTATACTTAAGTCTCGATAGAATGTTCAAGTGGAGATCATCGATGGTCACACCTTATCACGACGTGTATTTGATAAGCGATTCTGTCTGCACGTCATTATACTTCAGTCCCTATAGGTTTTTCGAGTCGAGATCGTCGATGGTCACGCCTTATCACGACGTGTATTTGATAAGCGATTCTGTCTGCACGTCATTATACTTCAGTCCCTATAGGTTGTTCGAGTCGAGATCGTCGATGGTCACGCCTTATCACGACGTGTATTTGATAAGCGATTCTGTCTGCACGTCATTATACTTCAGTCCCTATAGGTTGTTCGAGTCGAGATCGTCGATGGTCACGCCTTATCACGACGTGTATTTGATAAGTGATTCTGTCTGCACGTCATTATACTTCAGTCCCTATAGGTTGTTCGAGTCGAGATCGTCGATGGTCACGCCTTATCATGACGTGTATTTGATAAGTGATTCTGTCTGCACGTCATTATACTTCAGTCCCTATAGGTTGTTCGAGTCGAGATCGTCGATGGTCACGCCTTATCACGACGTGTATTTGACAATTCAGTCTGCACGTTACTATACTTAAGTCTCGACAGAATGTTCAAGTGGAGATCATCGATGGTCACACCTTATCACGACGTGTATTTGATAAGCGATTCAGTCTGCACGTCATTATACTTCAGTCCCTATAGGTTGTTCGAGTCGAGATCGTCAATGGTCACGCCTTATCACGACGTGTATTTGACAAGCAATTCAGTCTGCACGATACTGTACTTAAATCTCGATAGAATGTTCAAGTGGAGATCATCGATGGTCACACCTTATCACGACGTGTATTTGATAAGCGATTCAGTCTGCACGTCATTATAATTCAGTCCCTATAGGTTGTTCGAGTCGAGATCGTCGATGGTCACGCCTTATCACGACGTGTATTTGATAAGCGATTCAGTCTGCACGTCATTATACTTCAGTCCCTATAGGTTGTTCGAGTCGAGATCGTCGATGGTCACGCCTTATCACGACGTGTATTTGACAAGCAATTCAGTTTGCACGTTATTACACTACGTGTTTTTAACACTCGATGAAGTGTTCGAGTGGGTATCATTTATGGTCTAAACTTATCACGACGTGTATGTGACGAGAGAATTACTGTGCAAGTAATTAATCATACTTGAAATACTGTAACTCTAAAAATTATTGAAGATCCGAAACAGTGTTGCCGCTTCCACATATTTTGGGTGTCTTTCCAATTTTATTTGTAGTACAGTAAGTAGGCGTTAGTGTTCAGATTTGAGGGCTGGACATCCGAAACTGCCTGCTTGCCGCCCTTCTCGTGAAGGTATATGTAGATTTGTTTTTGTGGTTATATGTTTTAGGGGCTACAATTAAACTGATCATATAATCCTCGTCAGGTGCGTAATCACTCATGGCTCGACATCGCTTAGTAGTGCTTCATTTAGTTTCTTTGTGCAGTCTATTCTAATATGCAGTAAAAGCTTATCGATAAATTGCCTAACTATCTCTTGAGAAGAAATAAAACTATAATAAAGAACTAACTAATGGTCTGTTACATGACTAACAGTCGTGATGTCCCTTAAATAACTAACTAATGGTCTGTTACATGACCAACAGTCGTGATGTCCCTTAAAGAACTGAACATTCATAATAAAGAACTAACTAATGGTCTGTTACATGACTAACAGTCGTGATGTCCCTTAAAGAACTAACTAATGGTCTGATACATGACTAACAGTCGTGATGTCCCTTAAAGAACTAACTAATGGTCTGTTACATGACTAACAGTCGTGATGTCCCTTAAAGAACTGAACATTCATAATTTCTGATTCTAATTTCCTTTCTTACCAGATGAAACAACAGACAGTTTAAATCGATGTATAGTATAGCTATTTTTATTGTTTACAGTAAAAGTGAAAATTCTCGTAATAATTCAACAACCATTAACTCTATCTCATGAGTATGATTAGGTCCTGTAGGATACCAGGGTAATTGGAACGTTCTGTCGATACCATGCTGATTCTCTATTTAATTATTATTAGGATCACGAAATTAAGCCATTTTGTTAAGCAGTATACCCATAAATGCGTTATAGGCCCTAATGATTTAAAACTAGAATCGACTAGAATGGTATGGTGCTTAAGCGCTCATTAGATCACTTGCAGTTGCAACTTAGGGGAGATATATACCGTAGGGGTACCATACGTCTGGATTTCGTCCGGGCTCTCCGGGTTTGAAAGATCTGTCCGGATTGGCGTCCGGATCTGAGAAGCTTCAGAATTATATACTTCTACAAAATTGAGATACGGGAAACTGCGGCCAACCAGGTAAATTTCATCTGCACAATGAATTAGTTGTAAACTGGAGGAAAGGTAAGCAAATAATTGTATACCATTTGTAGCAAAGCAGTTACTCAGCAAGTTAAAAGTGAGAAAGTAAGAAGGGAGAAGATTGTCTTAAAAGTGCAGGATGTTTTTACCAAGCTGGAATTAGTTACTTTAAACTTTGGAAACTAGCTTTGTTTGAAAAGGCTAACAATTTCAAATGGTTAACACTTCATGAATATCCTACGTGGGAAGATGTGGAAGTTAGTGATAAGACTGTACTCAGCGTTGCACCTGATACTATAAATATTGATGAGTTATTTGATGAGCGTTCGTCGCTAATCCAAGTTTTACAGCATTTAAAACCTAATTGGGATTCCCTGCAGAAAGCAGAAGCACCGAAAAGTCAAGATAAATGGAAAGAAATATTTGGTTCATTTTCTAGAAGCAATATTTCCTTTTAAATATATTCAAAATAGTAGAATTCACAGTGTCTGCATGGTACTTCAGCTCCTGCTGATCGTATTTTTTTAATGATGGGATCCATTTGGACGGCGTGAAGAGGAAGATTGTCTCTATTTGTCGCGAAAGAGCTCCTTAGTATCAAGGCAAATGCTGTTATGTCATGCTCAGAATTCCATGACAGAATGAAAAATGATAAGCTTTTTATAAAGAAAATGAGTGCTCGGAAAAGCATGAGTGAAAAATAAATGAACCTATCCCTGGATCCAGCATTGACGAAGCTTAACCAATCAACAAAATAATAACACTTGTCTTTTCGTATTATTAGAAATTAAGTCAAAATAAACTGTTTTTAAATATAAAACAATGTCATTTTTAACCCCCCCCCCCCCCACACACACACACACACACATCCAGAGTTACCTGTGTCCGGATATAGCCTTCACACATTATGGTAAGTCTGTATATACCTTACAATCGTCGAGGTTACGAATGAGATTCTAATTTTATTTATAAAAAACGAAAGTTGTAATACAATCAGGCTTTTACTGTGACGTTAGACGTTGAGGTAATGATTTTAGTTTAAAATGAATGGTGAGTTCGAACTCCAAACAACTGACGAAGTCGGTAGTGGTTTGTACATGGGTGCCGTTGTGGGTATGAACGGAAGGGGCCTGCCGTGGACTGTATTGATCCCGCTGGCGCAGCGTGCTGTTTGGCTCTGTTCTTCTCGCACAATAATTACCAGTTGTTTTTTCTAAACTCAAACACGTCCTTTGACTTGTCGCGGATGTCTCTTTTTTACTTTCACATGCAAAAAATAACATCTTATACCTGTAAATAGGCTCCGCTTTGCTATTCATAAATTTATTCGGTAGATTCATATTACAATGAACTTTAATTAAGCCATAAGAAGGAAACAGAGGTTACATCCAGTACAGTAGTGTGCTAAATGTGTGTCGAGTTGTTATTCCCCACTTTGCCATACTATCAGGGCCAGCACCTATGACTGGCCCCAAATCATCAACGATTAACGCTGCTATTATTTCTACAGATGTATAAAAATGTACAAACGTTTTAATCTATTTATAACTGCCAACGAGGCGTTTGATGTGATCATTACAAAGCGACCTCTGTATTTTTGTCTGTGGATCATCTTATATATCTCTCCAACAAGTAAGTACACGGCCAAATCTGACTTGCCATCTGACCAGTGAAGTCTTTGGTGATGAGCAGACTTGAATACTGATCTGTCGTCTGGTGCCCCTATCAGCTCAATCACATAGAACGTCCTGACAGAATCCAGCAGCGCTTCATCCGAGCTGTTGGTTTCAGGCTGGGTTACAATTATGCCGATGTACCATTGATACTGTTGAAGCTTCTCTTGGACTTCTTCCTCTCTCCACTAGAAGGCAACAAGCTGATGCTCTTTTCCTCTGGGGAGCTTCGTGGCACGGTGGACTGTCCTGATCTTCCCTGTCACATTGAGGTACGTGCTTCAAGATTGACCCGCTCATCCAACCTGTTTTTGTCGGTCACACCCCACCAACTATGTCTTCTCTCGAGGTTACACCGTCTGGGCAACAAGCTGTCGCCAGTTCGATTTCTTAATGACGGCCAGTCTGCTCTCAGAAGAATCTTCCAGGGATGAGTCCTCCGGTGAAGGTGTTGGTGCTGTGTACTTGCGTTTGAAGCGTCTATTGTGAGGCTGATTAAATAGACCAATGTATATATTCTAATTATGATAGTAATTATTCAAAATGAATTATGTATATGCTTGTTATTTTGGTTAGTAAAAAGTTGTTGTTATTGATTTTTACTATTAGTTTAGGTCATTTTTGTTGTTGCCCTAATTATTGTTAGCAATCATGAATCTTAATTGTATTTAATATCTTTTCAATTACTGTTTCTGATCATAGTGCTAGTCTTAGACATGATGATTACGATAATATCCATTCACTTTGTCTGCCATCACTGTATTGTTGACGAGTTTTCCGTAAATAAATAAATACCCGTCAACTATATGCTTTCACATCCAACCTGTAGGAACACGATTTTTTTCTTTTTGTTTGTTTGTTTTTTAAACTTCACTTGCCAGTTCACATGGGCCTGCAGGCCTGTGCGTAAGCTTTATTCAACGAGTGAAGTACCGACCGTTGGCACAGTGGGGATTCGAACCTTGGACATTGCCCTCCGCAGTCCGAAGCCTTAGCCACTGAGCCACCTCCCAGGTACGATTGTCGTAAATCTTCACATCCAACATCCTCACGTCCTTGACAATGTCCATCGTGCAGTCCGAAAGTCCATTACTAAATATGCCTTACTACCCAAGCATCGTGTATTCAACCCACCCATTCTGTAATCACAAAACTCCCGATTGGTTACATGTGGTCAACAATCACCAGTGATAGTAGGTTCTCCTACGTCAAATAGCTGTAAGGTTTCGTTGTTGTCTTTTGTACTTTCTCCCATATGCGTTAGCATATATAAAGTATTGTGATTGTCCAAAAAAAAATCTGTACAAGTTGGTGTAAAGATTACAGGACAATTCGTCCCACGGACATTTCGTCCCCAAAGAAAAATGCGGACATTCCGTCCCACTCTGTGGAGTGTCTACTTGGGTCGGGTTTGATAATTAGTCTCCAAATATTTCTAAACAGACACTTCGTCCCACCCTGAGAGAACCTAACCTAACCTAACCTAAACCTTTTTACAACCCTTCTCTCAGGTGGGACGAAGTGTCCGTTTAGAAATATTTGGAGACTATTTATCAAACCCTACCCAGGTAGCCGTTCCACAAAGTGGGACGAAATGTCCGCATTTTTCTTGGGGGACGAAATGTCCGTGGGACGAATTGTCCGGACACCGGTGTAAAAATCCATTGTAGGGTTCCCTGAACCCAAAAACGTGTTTTTTTCGAAGAATTTTTTTTATGTCTGTCCTATATGTGTGTCTGTGTATATGTGCACTTCGCTGGAAACCAAACGTATGGATTAATTTTTATGAAATTTTGTATGTAGGTGTATTTAGCCAATATCTCCAGGCCATTTTTTATTTTTTTAAATTTTAGTTTTTTTTATTTTCATGGGTAAAAAACATAAAACAATTAGTTTTTTTCAAAAAACGGCTGTAACAATTTTGATTAAATTTTGAGAAAATATGTAAATTATAGTTTAAAATATTTTAGTAAAATCTGCATGTCTCTAACTTGACCAGTTTTTTAATTATGGTAAAAATTTTTTTGGGAATCAAACTGGTAATTTTCAAAGTTTTATTTTTTAGTGTTTAATATGGTGGAGAGTTTGTGCCAATTCATTGGAACCATTTATTTTTTATACGTTACATATTTTGTCCAACAGCCTTTCAGCCAAACAGAAGTGAATTTGTTTAAATGGTTTTCTCGTCTTCACAGGATTTTAACACAGCTTGTAATGTCCGTCTACATCTTTAGCTCGTAGTTGTGTCTTTGACTGCAAGGCTCTTGACATTTTTGGCAAAATCGGAAAATACATTTTTCTATGGGTTGTAACTCATTTGAGAGAAGGAAGATAATTTATACTTTTGAAGGAGGAAGATACGCTTCAACCTTGAAACCCACCACTGAACAAGCATTAATGCTTTAGAGTTAATGAGGCGTCCACAAGATTATAATAAAATAATACGAATGGTAATTTTTTGAATTTTCTACAATAGAAAAGAACACATTTTGTACGTATAATTAAATGGGAAAACCATTATAATCACATATATAGAAACATACGTTTTAGGGACAAATGATCTCTTTAGCAGACAAAAACAGTTAAATTTCTTTTTACAAACAGTAAAACATAAATTCTGCATGCTTTGAGATAATAATTTCAAAAAATACCCTAGATATGCCACCTTTCTAAAGGTCTGCCTCGCTTATGATACTTCTATCTTTCAATATGAATTAGATATCTGCACTACTACTTTTAAAGTTATGAAACAATTCATATGGATTGTGACCTTAAAAAAATGTTAAGTAAGCCTACTAAAGAAAAGAGTAAATCCTTAATTCATTATTAACAGTATGACTTGACCACAGATACTTTGAGAAGTTTCGAGTTCCATAGCACACCCACGATCATGATCCTAGGCAAAGAACCGTTAGTTTAAACTTTATTATGGTGCACCTGAAGATATATAACAATTGTTTAACCATTTATTAATAGCTTAAAAGCAGTCATGAAAACAGTCTTAAATGAAAAAAAATATTATATTGTACTTGTAGTGTTTTTGAATATTTTAGTAATTAGAGGTGGGGGTTGGTTATCAAATATGATTTTATTAGCATGTAATTATACATTATCCTGTTTATTTTAGTAAAGTTTTAGTTGTAATAATTTACTTTCGTACCTTGTTTATTTTTAATGTACAGTAGAAGTGAACACAAATATATTACAATATATGCACAAAATGCATAAATATACTGCGATATAAGTACAAAATGCACAAATATATCAAAATACAAGCACAAATATACAGTACAAGTACAAATATACTAATGTACAAATTGCACAAATATAGCACAATAAAAGCACAAATATATCGAAATACAAGCACAAAATGCACCAACATAATAACCTCTGAGCGTGGTTCACCGAAATTGATCACCATAGTAAATATTGTGTATTTTGTGCTTGTATTGTGCTATATTGGTGCACTTTGTGATTGTATTTTGATATATTTATGTATTTAGAACTTGTATTGTAGTATATTAGTGCATTTTGTACTTATTTTGTAATATATTTGTGTTGTATGACGTTCACTTGTGCTGTATATGTACCAACACGTATTATGCTAATTGAAAAACTATTTATTGTAATGCAAACATGCATTTGAATCAAGTGATTTAATGGAATCGTCCTAAAGATATATTTTACACCGGTAGTTTAATTAGCGAGTTGAGGCTTACAATATCTGTTTACTACGATTAAAACCTATTTATTATGGGAGAAAATTAGGAGTTACAATTGTGAATATCTAAGAGATTAAAGTAGAAAGGTTGAAATTGTGGCGTACTGTTTACTTGTTTCTGTATCTATTATACGGTATACATTTTGTTTGATTATTGGTTTTATCATTTTGTAAGTGATACAAACTTTACTTGAGTTCTCACTAATTTAGGAACATGACTAGCGATGTAAACTCAACAAAGCTTCTACTTTAAAGTGGCTGGCAATGTAAACATTATTTAGCTCAACAGCCAAGTTATTTAGAGAGATAATGAGGCACGTAAATTGTAAAATTTCGAGTAAAAAACACAATTTTGTACTTTGTTTAGTACTAAATGTTTAGTGCTAGTACCATCTTATCCCTATATATAAAAAAATCTGAAATTCTGCGTTATATTCTTGTAGCATATAATTTTATTAAAAAAAGATTTGTAATTTTTTCCAAATACCACAACATAAATTCACAGCCTGAATCAGCTGTTTAATTTTGTAGGCCCCGATTGATTCAAATCGAATAAATTCACAGCTGAGAATGTGTGTGACTACACCCTTCTTCTTTAACCAAACTCCACAGTGTTAACATCTTGTAAAGTTCTTAACCGAATTAGCTATTCAAGAGAAAGGTGATTGTAAAGTATAAAGGTTGTAAAGTGTTTTAGTTTCAAGTTATATTATTTTTTTGTCAGTTTTTTATTATTTCTACAGTTTACAAAATTTTATTTTATTTATGTACAGTTTATTTTATTTTTAAGAGAAGTATGTTTTATTGTTAGTTCCTGAGTGAGTAAGTACTTTTTTAGAGTCCTTCAGTTTTTAGTTTAAATCAAGCCTTGAATCATAATTAAATAAATTTTTAAAAATTTGTTATACCACAGAAATTGATTTTAAGTTGTGGAAGGTTTAAAAGTGGTATAGGTATAGTGTTTTTATTATTTCTTTAAAATACTTTGAAGAGAAGTATATTTTATTTTGAGTTTCTGAGTGAGTACCTACTTTTTTAGTTTCCTTCAGTTTTTAGGTTTAATCTAGGCTTGAATCTTAAGTAAACAAATTTTAAATAGTTATTCACACCGAATAAATTGATTTTAAGTATGGAAGCTTATAGTGTGTGCGTGCGTGCGTGCGTGCGTGCGTGCGTGCGTGCGTGCGTGCGTGCGTGTGTGTGTGTGTGTGTGTGTGTGTGTGTGTGTGTGTGTGTGCGTGCGTGCGTGCGTGCGTGCGTGCGTGCGTGCGTGCGTGCGTGCGTGCGTGCGTGCGTGCGTGCGTGCGTGCGTGCGTGCGTGCGTGCGTGTGTGTGTGTGTAAGTTACTGGGAAGCTCGGTGTAATTATTCACTCAACAACGGCAGGTGCTTTCGTACAAATGTACTTGTAAAAATAGAATTTTGCGTGAAAATAGAATTATACGGAGTACCGAACCCACGGATGATTTAAATATTACCAATTGGTTGGAGTAAAACTTTTTTTGCGCAAAATTGAGTTCCGTGTTTGTCATATAGGAATTGTTTTTTATCTGCTGCGAAATTACAAAAGGAAACATCTCATAAGTCGGCCCGTGTGTAATAAATAGTCATGCACGCATACCTTGTATTTATTTGTCCTTGAACACTGTGTAATACTAAGGTAACACACTTAAATGAATATTAAAGGTATGTGTTCCTAAGTTCAGACATGCCTTTTTATTAATGCTTTGGTGCAAAGCAAAATATATTGGCCAACCGCCCCGAATATAGTAAATAGGCGTAAAGAGATAATTTCTGTGAACTTGAATCCATTTTTTGAAACATCGTTTTAGTGATCCGAATATGAAGATAAAGAAATTTTTAAACATATGGAGCATGGTCAACAGGCTCACGCAACAAAAAGTGTTTTTAAGGGAAAGCCTCCAACTGGAAGGAACCACAGAGAAAAGGAAAAAGAGGCCCTTTTCTTGCAATTGGAACAGCGAACGCTTGCAATTGGATCACAACTAAAGAACATCCTTATGAATTTTTATTAATAATTAATACGATTATACTTGAGGGTTTGAAGGGAGGGGGTGACACTGGTGCTTGCCCTGCCATCCGCATGGTGAACTGGAGAACTAACTAACTACTCGACACACATTCAGCGCTATATTGGACTTCTGTAAAGAGGGATTCTTTCTTCTCTGAGGTTTGAAGGGAGGGGGGTGACACTGGTGCTTGCCCTGCCGTCCTTACGTTGAACTGGAGAATAACTAACTACTCGACACACATTCTGCGCTATATTGGACTTCTGTAAACAGGTGTTCTTTCATCTCTGAGGTTCTTGCCTAATATATTGTTTATAACTACAATCGCTTAATGGCTACATTATATTGAGTTGTTGTATTAAAACTGTTCGTAACGATTAACTATACATCTTTTAATGGTAAACGAAGAATTTACTATTGTTAAGACTATATTTTTAATTAGAACCACGCGTCCTTGCTCAGTTGTGACTGTTATTTCTTGCAGTCAAATTAATTCTCTACAGAAGTCATATATCGTGATTGTGTATCTTCCGTATGACGTAGTGCACGGAATGTACACTGTACATCGCACATGTAGTGTACAGAATGGCGTTACACTACTGTACTATCTTGGATACGTAGGCCTATATAAACGCGATGCTCTTAATAACTGACTGCCTGTATATCTGTTGTTCAAAACAGAGAAAAGGAAACAGAAGTCGCTTTCTTGTGGTCGCAGCGAACGCCTCAGAGGCAGTTATAAACAGATTACAACTAATGTATATGTTCATAAATATGAAGTAATGATTACAACATGCGTGGTAGATCAGTGGCTAAAACTTTGGATTGTGAAGGGCAAGGTTCAAGATTCGAATCCTCATTATTCATTATAATTATTTTTATTCATTAGCAAGACGCCGTCTTCAAGATATGGGCGAATATTAGGCTTGAATGGGGGGAGTAAGGAAATTGCTGACAAGGTGCTGGCCCTTCCATATGACTGGCAATATATAGAACTAACTTCGCGATATACTAACTTGACAGACATTTAGCGCACTATTGAATGCTACATCTGTTTCCTTCTTCTCTATGGTTGTCCAGTAGTTGGCGCTCCTCGTGATGCTTGAAAATAGTAGGCCTACTCATAGAGAAAGGAGTTGCTTCCAGTCAATATTCATAAAAGTGAGCCTAAGCTGCCGCCTGACTGCGCATGTACAACATGTCGCTTTTGTGACCTCGTAACTGACCATCTATCTGCTCAACACATCGACTCTGAATTGCATTCTTTTCAGACCACATACCGTCACTGTTATTGGTGAGGAATATGTATTTTGGTTTATGTTTATTCGAAAGTTTAAAACAAAAAGCAGAAATCCCGTTCTGTAAACCGACAATAGTTAGGTGTCCGTTGTGTGCGCGCTGATGTGTAGGTGGGCTGGGCGGGACACAAAAGCTGGGTGTCCGAGTGAGGTCACAAGACCTTGACTGACTGACTTCATCCAGCAAGGTCAAAGGGCAGTCACATCACCACTGTTTAAGACGTGTTGGCGAAATTAAGAGTCTGCAGAGGCAGTCGGCCATGTTGGTTTTAATCCTATAAGAACAATGTTATTTGCAAATCCATATTTTTTCGTTATTAATTGACCATAAGTTGTGTACAAGGTGTCATTTTAAACGTTATTATATAACGCATTGGTTTCCTTTTGATATTTAGAATATAATCACATAGTTTTGAGAAATTGGTGAAAATAAAAACTTCATAATAAATATTTTTTATATTTTTATTCCAACGTACAATTTAACTCTGTATAAAATGCATTTTGTTTGAAAAAAATCCGATTAAAAATAACTGTTTAGTTTGGATACGCGTGATCGTATGTCCGCTTCGAAAATAACATTGTTCTTATGGGAATAAAACCAACATAGCCGACAGACTTTGCAGACCCAAAAGTTGTATTCGGCTAGAAGTTTTAATCGAATTAGTATATTGGGTATATTGAGGGGTTTTGTACACTTAACTGTTTGTTATTTCCGTTATTCCGAATATACCTGAAACTAAACAACATTCAAATATTTGTGCTATTCCGAAATTGTACTTAAGGAATATAACATTTTAAAATTAACTACA
This sequence comes from Stictocephala bisonia, assembly GCA_035578905.1. Classification (NCBI taxonomy): domain Eukaryota; kingdom Metazoa; phylum Arthropoda; class Insecta; order Hemiptera; family Membracidae; genus Stictocephala; species Stictocephala bisonia. Next base: position 2,585,364 of record JAQJVL010000062.1, on the reverse strand, counting down.
GTTAATTTTACGCAATAAACGATGTCTTATCGGTTTGAAATACGATAATCAGTGTGGATGCATGCTGCAGTGATTAAAATATAAGAACTACCAATCTTGAGAAATGCAGTAAGATTATCCTGACGATAGAAACGGTTGATCATTTTACGCAATAAACGATGTCTTATCGGTTTGAAATACGATAATCATTGTGGATGCATGCTGCAGTGATTAAAATATAAGAACTACCAATCATGAGAAATGCAGCAAGATTATCCTGACGATAGAAACGGTTGATCATTTTACGCAATAAACGATGTCTTATTGGTTTGAAATACGATAATACGTGCTGATGCATGCTGCACTGTTTAAAAGATAAGAACCGCTGATCTTTTAGAAATACAGTAAGATTATCCCGACGGTAGGAACGGTTGATAATTGTATGCTATAAACGACGCCTTATCGTTAGAAATACACAATCCAGTTTAATTCCTCGTTGCATGGCGTGACGCTGCCAGCCCATCGACCTGGCCGTTTTCCAGCTGGTGACTGTAACTCACAGCTGGAAAATTCTCCAGCATTCATTTACTTTCATTATTGAAAGTACGTTATTAGTTTTAATTGAAACATTTAATTGGCTTTAATCAACTAACGATTTATAATTTTATATCATTTGTATATCAATAAGTCTCTACAGAATCTAACATACGCGTTTCAGATGTGATTTTAGTAGATGCAGTTTACTAGCCACTTCCACCAGCCTACACTTTTTGGACATTTGTCCGTTGTCCAACTTGTCTAGTAATGACAAGTCCCTGTGGACAGTGTACATGTTTTCTAAGTCAACGTGTCTTATAATTACAAGTATCTGTGGATATGTTGTATGAGTCATCGTATCTTGTAATGACAAGTACTTGTGGACATGTTCTCTAAGTCAATGTGAATTATAATTACAAGTGTCTGTGGACATGTTCTATGAGTCATCATATCTTGTAATGACAAGTACTTGTGGACATGTTCTATGAGTCATCATATCTTGTAATGACAAGTACATGTGGACATGTTCTCTAAGTCAAAGTGTATTATAATTACAAGTATCTGTGGACATGTTGTATGAGTCATCATATCTTGTAATGACAAGTACATGTGGACATGTTCTCTAAGTCAACGTGTCTTATAATTACAAGTATCTGTGGATATGTTGTATGAGTCATCGTATCTTATAATGACAAGTACATGTGGACATGTTCTCTAAGTCAATGTGAATTATAATTACAAGTGTCTGTGGACATGTTCTATGAGTCATCATATCTTGTAATGACAAGTACTTGTGGACATGTTCTATGAGTCATCATATCTTGTAATGACAAGTACATGTGGACATGTTCTCTAAGTCAATGTGAATTATAATTACAAGTATCTGTGGATATGTTGTATGAGTCATCGTATCTTGTAATGACAAGTACATGTGGACATGTTCTCTAAGTCAACGTGTCTTATAATTACAAGTATCTGTGGATATGTTGTATGAGTCATCGTATCTTGTAATGACAAGTACATGTGGACATGTTCTCTAAGTCAATGTGAATTATAATTACAAGTGTCTAGGGACATGTTCTCTAAGTCAACGTGTATTATAATTACAAGTATCTGTGGACATGTTCTATGAGTCATCGTATCTTGTAATGACAAGTACATGTGGACATGTTCTCTAAGTCAATGTGAATTATAATTACAAGTATCTGTGGACATGTTCTATGAGTCATCATATCTTGTAATGACAAGTACTTGTGGACATGTTCTATGAGTCATCATATCTTGTAATGACAAGTACATGTGGACATGTTCTCTAAGTCAATGTGAATTATAATTACAAGTGTCTGTGGACATGTTCTATGAGTCATCATATCTTGTAATGACAAGTACTTGTGGACATGTTCTATGAGTCATCATATCTTGTAATGACAAGTACATGTGGACATGTTCTCTAAGTCAACGTGTCTTATAATTACAAGTATCTGTGGACATGTTGTATGAGTCATCGTATCTTGTAATGACAAGTACATGTGGACATGTTCTCTAAGTCAACGTGTCTTATAATTACAAGTATCTGTGGATATGTTGTATGAGTCATCGTATCTTGTAATGACAAGTACATGTGGACATGTTCTCTAAGTCAATGTGAATTATAATTACAAGTATCTAGGGACATGTTCTCTAAGTCAACGTGTATTATAATTACAAGTATCTGTGGACATGTTCTATGAGTCATCGTATCTTGTAATGACAAGTACATGTGGACATGTTCTCTAAGTCAATGTGAATTATAATTACAAGTGTCTGTGGACATGTTCTATGAGTCATCATATCTTGTAATGACAAGTACTTGTGGACATGTTCTATGAGTCATCATATCTTGTAATGACAAGTACATGTGGACATGTTCTCTAAGTCAACGTGTCTTATAATTACAAGTATCTGTGGATATGTTGTATGAGTCATCGTATCTTGTAATGACAAGTACATGTGTACATGTTCTCTAAGTCAATGTGAATTATAATTACAAGTGTCTGTGGACATGTTCTATGAGTCATCATATCTTGTAATGACAAGTACTTGTGGACATGTTCTATGAGTCATCATATCTTGTAATGACAAGTACATGTGGACATGTTCTCTAAGTCAATGTGAATTATAATTACAAGTGTCTGTGGACATGTTCTATGAGTCATCATATCTTGTAATGACAAGTACTTGTGGACATGTTCTATGAGTCATCATATCTTGTAATGACAAGTACATGTGGACATGTTCTCTAAGTCAACGTGTCTTATAATTACAAGTATCTGTGGATATGTTGTATGAGTCATCGTATCTTGTAATGACAAGTACATGTGGACATGTTCTCTAAGTCAACGTGTCTTATAATTACAAGTATCTGTGGATATGTTGTATGAGTCATCGTATCTTGTAATGACAAGTACATGTGGACATGTTCTCTAAGTCAATGTGAATTATAATTACAAGTATCTAGGGACATGTTCTCTAAGTCAACGTGTATTATAATTACAAGTATCTGTGGACATGTTCTATGAGTCATCGTATCTTGTAATGACAAGTACATGTGGACATGTTCTCTAAGTCAATGTGAATTATAATTACAAGTGTCTGTGGACATGTTCTATGAGTCATCATATCTTGTAATGACAAGTACTTGTGGACATGTTCTATGAGTCATCATATCTTGTAATGACAAGTACATGTGGACATGTTCTCTAAGTCAACGTGTCTTATAATTACAAGTATCTGTGGATATGTTGTATGAGTCATCGTATCTTGTAATGACAAGTACATGTGTACATGTTCTCTAAGTCAATGTGAATTATAATTACAAGTGTCTGTGGACATGTTCTATGAGTCATCATATCTTGTAATGACAAGTACTTGTGGACATGTTCTATGAGTCATCATATCTTGTAATGACAAGTACATGTGGACATGTTCTCTAAGTCAACGTGTCTTATAATTACAAGTATCTGTGGATATGTTGTATGAGTCATCGTATCTTGTAATGACAAGTACATGTGGACATGTTCTCTAAGTCAATGTGAATTATAATTACAAGTATCTAGGGACATGTTCTCTAAGTCAACGTGTATTATAATTACAAGTATCTGTGGACATGTTCTATGAGTCATCGTATCTTGTAATGACAAGTACATGTGGACATGTTCTCTAAGTCAATGTGAATTATAATTACAAGTGTCTGTGGACATGTTCTATGAGTCATCATATCTTGTAATGACAAGTACTTGTGGACATGTTCTATGAGTCATCGTATCTTGTAATGACAAGTACATGTGGACATGTTCTCTAAGTCAATGTGAATTATAATTACAAGTGTCTGTGGACATGTTCTATGAGTCATCATATCTTGTAATGACAAGTACTTGTGGACATGTTCTATGAGTCATCATATCTTGTAATGACAAGTACATGTGGACATGTTCTCTAAGTCAACGTGTATTATAATTACAAGTATCTGTGGACATGTTCTATGAGTCATCATATCTTGTAATGACAAGTACATGTGGACATGTTCTCTAAGTCAATGTGAATTATAATTACAAGTGTCTGTGGACATGTTCTATGAGTCATCATATCTTGTAATGACAAGTACTTGTGGACATGTTCTATGAGTCATCATATCTTGTAATGACAAGTACATGTGGACATGTTCTCTAAGTCAACGTGTCTTATAATTACAAGTATCTGTGGATATGTTGTATGAGTCATCGTATCTTGTAATGACAAGTACATGTGGACATGTTCTCTAAGTCAACGTGTCTTATAATTACAAGTATCTGTGGATATGTTGTATGAGTCATCGTATCTTGTAATGACAAGTACATGTGGACATGTTCTCTAAGTCAATGTGAATTATAATTACAAGTATCTAGGGACATGTTCTCTAAGTCAACGTGTATTATAATTACAAGTATCTGTGGACATGTTCTATGAGTCATCGTATCTTGTAATGACAAGTACATGTGGACATGTTCTCTAAGTCAATGTGAATTATAATTACAAGTGTCTGTGGACATGTTCTATGAGTCATCATATCTTGTAATGACAAGTACTTGTGGACATGTTCTATGAGTCATCATATCTTGTAATGACAAGTACATGTGGACATGTTCTCTAAGTCAACGTGTCTTATAATTACAAGTATCTGTGGATATGTTGTATGAGTCATCGTATCTTGTAATGACAAGTACATGTGTACATGTTCTCTAAGTCAACGTGTCTTATAATTACAAGTATCTGTGGATATGTTGTATGAGTCATCGTATCTTGTAATGACAAGTACATGTGGACATGTTCTCTAAGTCAATGTGAATTATAATTACAAGTGTCTGTGGACATGTTCTATGAGTCATCATATCTTGTAATGACAAGTACTTGTGGACATGTTCTATGAGTCATCATATCTTGTAATGACAAGTACATGTGGACATGTTCTCTGTCAACGTGTCTTATAATTACAAGTATCTGTGGATATGTTGTATGAGTCATCGTATCTTGTAATGACAAGTACATGTGGACATGTTCTCTAAGTCAATGTGAATTATAATTACAAGTGTCTGTGGACATGTTCTATGAGTCATCATATCTTGTAATGACAAGTACTTGTGGACATGTTCTATGAGTCATCATATCTTGTAATGACAAGTACATGTGGACATGTTCTCTAAGTCAAAGTGTATTATAATTACAAGTATCTGTGGATATGTTGTATGAGTCATCGTATCTTGTAATGACAAGTACATGTGGACATGTTCTCTAAGTCAACGTGTCTTATAATTACAAGTATCTGTGGATATGTTGTATGAGTCATCGTATCTTGTAATGACAAGTACATGTGGACATGTTCTCTAAGTCAATGTGAATTATAATTACAAGTGTCTGTGGACATGTTCTATGAGTCATCATATCTTGTAATGACAAGTACTTGTGGACATGTTCTATGAGTCATCATATCTTGTAATGACAAGTACATGTGGACATGTTCTCTAAGTCAACGTGTCTTATAATTACAAGTATCTGTGGATATGTTGTATGAGTCATCGTATCTTGTAATGACAAGTACATGTGGACATGTTCTCTAAGTCAATGTGAATTATAATTACAAGTGTCTGTGGACATGTTCTATGAGTCATCATATCTTGTAATGACAAGTACTTGTGGACATGTTCTATGAGTCATCATATCTTGTAATGACAAGTACATGTGGACATGTTCTCTAAGTCAATGTGAATTATAATTACAAGTATCTGTGGACATGTTGTATGAGTCATCATATCTTGTAATGACAAGTACATGTGGACATGTTCTCTAAGTCAAAGTGTATTATAATTACAAGTATCTGTGGACATGTTGTATGAGTCATCATATCTTGTAATGACAAGTACATGTGGACATGTTCTCTAAGTCAACGTGTCTTATAATTACAAGTATCTGTGGATATGTTGTATGAGTCATCGTATCTTGTAATGACAAGTACATGTGGACATGTTCTCTAAGTCAATGTGAATTATAATTACAAGTGTCTGTGGACATGTTGTATGAGTCATCATATCTTGTAATGACAAGTACATGTGGACATGTTCTCTAAGTCAACGTGTCTTATAATTACAAGTATCTGTGGATATGTTGTATGAGTCATCGTATCTTGTAATGACAAGTACATGTGGACATGTTCTCTAAGTCAATGTGAATTATAATTACAAGTGTCTGTGGACATGTTCTATGAGTCATCATATCTTGTAATGACAAGTACTTGTGGACATGTTCTATGAGTCATCATATCTTGTAATGACAAGTACATGTGGACATGTTCTCTAAGTCAAAGTGTATTATAATTACAAGTATCTGTGGACATGTTGTATGAGTCATCATATCTTGTAATGACAAGTACATGTGGACATGTTCTCTAAGTCAACGTGTCTTATAATTACAAGTATCTGTGGATATGTTGTATGAGTCATCGTATCTTGTAATGACAAGTACATGTGGACATGTTCTCTAAGTCAATGTGAATTATAATTACAAGTGTCTGTGGACATGTTGTATGAGTCATCATATCTTGTAATGACAAGTACATGTGGACATGTTCTCTAAGTCAACGTGTCTTATAATTACAAGTATCTGTGGATATGTTGTATGAGTCATCGTATCTTGTAATGACAAGTACATGTGGACATGTTCTCTAAGTCAATGTGAATTATAATTACAAGTGTCTGTGGACATGTTCTATGAGTCATCATATCTTGTAATGACAAGTACTTGTGGACATGTTCTATGAGTCATCATATCTTGTAATGACAAGTACATGTGGACATGTTCTCTAAGTCAATGTGAATTATAATTACAAGTATCTGTGGACATGTTGTATGAGTCATCATATCTTGTAATGACAAGTACATGTGGACATGTTCTCTAAGTCAACGTGTCTTATAATTACAAGTATCTGTGGATATGTTGTATGAGTTTTCGTATCTTGTAATGACAAGTACATGTGGACATGTTCTCTAAGTCAATGTGAATTATAATTACAAGTGTCTGTGGACATGTTCTATGAGTCATCATATCTTGTAATGACAAGTACTTGTGGACATGTTCTATGAGTCATCATATCTTGTAATGACAAGTACATGTGGACATGTTCTCTAAGTCAACGTGTATTATAATTACAAGTATCTAGGGACATGTTCTCTAAGTCAACGTGTATTATAATTACAAGTATCTGTGGACATGTTCTATGAGTCATCGTATCTTGTAATGACAAGTACATGTGGACATGTTCTCTAAGTCAATGTGAATTATAATTACAAGTGTCTGTGGACATGTTCTATGAGTCATCATATCTTGTAATGACAAGTACTTGTGGACATGTTCTATGAGTCATCATATCTTGTAATGACAAGTACATGTGGACATGTTCTCTAAGTCAACGTGTATTATAATTACAAGTATCTGTGGACATGTTCTATGAGTCATCATATCTTGTAATGACAAGTACATGTGGACATGTTCTCTAAGTCAATGTGAATTATAATTACAAGTGTCTGTGGACATGTTCTATGAGTCATCATATCTTGTAATGACAAGTACTTGTGGACATGTTCTATGAGTCATCATATCTTGTAATGACAAGTACATGTGGACATGTTCTCTAAGTCAACGTGTCTTATAATTACAAGTATCTGTGGATATGTTGTATGAGTCATCGTATCTTGTAGTGACAAGTACATGTGGACATGTTCTCTAAGTCAACGTGTCTTATAATTACAAGTATCTGTGGATATGTTGTATGAGTCATCGTATCTTGTAATGACAAGTACATGTGGACATGTTCTCTAAGTCAATGTGAATTATAATTACAAGTATCTAGGGACATGTTCTCTAAGTCAACGTGTATTATAATTACAAGTATCTGTGGACATGTTCTATGAGTCATCGTATCTTGTAATGACAAGTACATGTGGACATGTTCTCTAAGTCAATGTGAATTATAATTACAAGTGTCTGTGGACATGTTCTATGAGTCATCATATCTTGTAATGACAAGTACTTGTGGACATGTTCTATGAGTCATCGTATCTTGTAATGACAAGTACATGTGGACATGTTCTCTAAGTCAATGTGAATTATAATTACAAGTGTCTGTGGACATGTTCTATGAGTCATCATATCTTGTAATGACAAGTACTTGTGGACATGTTCTATGAGTCATCATATCTTGTAATGACAAGTACATGTGGACATGTTCTCTAAGTCAAAGTGTATTATAATTACAAGTATCTGTGGACATGTTGTATGAGTCATCATATCTTGTAATGACAAGTACATGTGGACATGTTCTCTAAGTCAACGTGTCTTATAATTACAAGTATCTGTGGATATGTTGTATGAGTCATCGTATCTTATAATTACAAGTATCTAGGGACATGTTCTCTAAGTCAACGTGTATTATAATTACAAGTATCTGTGGACATGTTGTATGAGTCATCATATCTTGTAATGACAAGTACTTGTGGACATGTTCTCTAAGTCAAAGTGAATTATAATTTCAAGTATCTGTGGACATGTTCTATGAGTCATCATATCTTGTAATGACAAGTACTTGTGGACATGTTCTATGAGTCATCATATCTTGTAATGACAAGTACTTGTGGACATGTTCTATGAGTCATCATATCTTGTAATGACAAGTACTTGTGGACATGTTCTCTAAGTCAAAGTGTATTATAATTACAAGTATCTGTGGACATGTTCTATGAGTCATCATATCTTGTAATGACAAGTACTTGTGGACATGTTCTATGAGTCATCATATCTTGTAATGACAAGTACTTGTGGACATGTTCTATGAGTCATCATATCTTGTAATGACAAGTACTTGTGGACATGTTCTCTAAGTCAAAGTGTATTATAATTACAAGTATCTGTGGACATGTTGTATGAGTCATCATATCTTGTAATGACAAGTACTTGTGGACATGTTCTATGAGTCATCATATCTTGTAATGACAAGTACTTGTGGACATGTTCTCTAAGTCAAAGTGTATTATAATTACAAGTATCTGTGGACATGTTCTATGAGTCATCATATCTTGTAATGACAAGTACTTGTGGACATGTTCTATGAGTCATCATATCTTGTAATGACAAGTACTTGTGGACATGTTCTATGAGTCATCATATCTTGTAATGACAAGTACTTGTGGACATGTTCTATGAGTCATCATATCTTGTAATGACAAGTACTTGTGGACATGTTCTATGAGTCATCATATCTTGTAATGACAAGTACTTGTGGACATGTTCTCTAAGTCAAAGTGTATTATAATTACAAGTATCTGTGGACATGTTCTATGAGTCATCATATCTTGTAATGACAAGTACTTGTGGACATGTTCTATGAGTCATCATATCTTGTAATGACAAGTACTTGTGGACATGTTCTCTAAGTCAACGTGTCTTATAATTACAAGTATCTGTGGATATGTTGTATGAGTCATCGTATCTTATAATTACAAGTATCTGTGGACATGTTCTCTAAGTCAACGTGTATTATAATTACAAGTATCTGTGGACATGTTGTATGAGTCATCATATCTTGTAATGACAAGTACCTGTGGACATGTTCTATGAGTCATCATATCTTGTAATGACAAGTACTTGTGGACATGTTCTCTAAGTCAACGTGTATTATAACTACAAGTATCTGTGGACATGTTGTATGAGTCATCGTATCTTATAATTACAAGTATCTGTGGACATGTTCTTTAAGTCAGCGTGTATTATAACTACAAGTATCTGTGGACATGTTGTATGAGTCATCGTATCTTATAATTACAAGTATCTGTGGACATGTTCTATGAGTCATCATATCTTGTAATGACAAGTAACTGTGGACATGTTGTATGAGTCATCGTATCTTATAATTACAAGTATCTGTGGACATGTTGTATGAGTCATCGTATCTTATAATTACAAGTATCTGTGGACATGTTCTATGAGTCATCATATCTTATAATGACAAGTACCTGTGGACATGTTGTATGAGTCATCGTATCTTATAATTACAAGTATCTGTGGACTTGTTCTATGAGTCATCATATCTTGTAATGACAAGTACCTGTGGACATGTTGTATGAGTCATCATATCTTGTAATTACAAGTATCTGTGGACATGTTGTATGAGTCATCGTATCTTATAATTACAATTATCTGTGGACATGTTCTATGAGTCATCATTTCTTGTAATTACAAGTACCTGTGGACATGTTCTATGAGTCATCATATCTTATAATTACAAGTATCTGTGGACATGTTGTATGAGTCATCATATCTTATAATTACAATTATCTGTGGACATGTTCTATGAGTCATCATTTCTTGAAATTACAAGTACCTGTGGACATGTTGTATGAGTCATCGTATCTTATAATTACAAGTATCTGTGGACTTGTTCTATGAGTCATCATATCTTGTAATGACAAGTACCTGTGGACATGTTGTATGAGTCATCATATCTTGTAATTACAAGTATCTGTGGACATGTTGTATGAGTCATCGTATCTTATAATTACAATTATCTGTGGACATGTTGTATGAGTCATCATATCTTATAATTACAAGTATCTGTGGATATGTTGTATGAGTCATCATATCTTCTAATGACAAGTACCTGTGGACATGTTGTGTGAGTCATAGTATCTTGTAATGACAAGTACCTGTGGACATGTTCTTTAAGTCAACGTGTCTTATAATTACAAGTATCTGTGGACATGTTCTATGAGTCATAGTATCTTGTAATGACAAGTACCTGTGGACATGTTCTCTAAGTAAATGTGTCTTATAATTACAAGTATCTGTGGACATGTTGTGTGAGTCATCGTATCTTGTAATGACAAGTACCTGTGGACATGTTCTCTAAGTAAATGTGTCTTATAATTACAAGTATCTGTGGACATGGTGTATGAGTCATCGTATCTTCTAATGACAAGTACTTGTGGACATGTTCTATGAGTCATCATATCTTGTAATGACAAGTACCTGTGGACATGTTCTCTAAGTCAATGTGTCTTATAATTACAAGTATCTGTGGACATGTTGTGTGAGTGAACGTGTCTTATAATGATAAGGTTCCATGAACACGTGACCTTGAGTAATTGTGACATGAAATGAGAAGTCCCTGTGGGTTTTTACTACTTTTAAAGGAGAGTGCTCACGTGAGTCACTATCCTAATGTTTTTAAGACAAGTTACCAAGTATTTTAATAAAAGTGCCTGTGATTCAGATTTGTTAACCCCTACTGATCGAACTGAAAATGTTTTAATTGACAATGGTACCTTAAGTTAAGCTATCTAATTGACTTATAGATGATTCGACTTGTCGAAATGTAAAAACATCGTAGTGAAGAACTAACGTGAATAAAATAGTAACCTAAACAACGTATTCTACTATGAAAGTTGCATACTACTGTATAACGTTAATATTAATAAAATAGTGACCTAAACAACGTATTCTACTAGGAAAGTTGCATACTACTGTATAACGTTAATATTAATAAAATAGTGACCTAAACAACGTATTCTACTAGGAAAGTTGCATACTACTGTATAACGTTAATATTAATAAAATAGTGACCTAAACAACGTATTCTACTAGGAAAGTTGCATACTACTGTATAACGTTAATATTAATAAAATAGTGACCTAAACAACGTATTCTACTAGGAAAGTTGCATACTACTGTATAACGTTAATATTAATAAAATAGTGACCTAAACAACGTATTCTACTAGGAAAGTTGCATACTACTGTATAACGTTAATATTAATAAAATAGTGACCTAAACAACGTATTCTACTAGGAAAGTTGCATACTACTGTATAACGTTAATATTAATAAAATAGTGACCTAAACAACGTATTCTAGTAGGAAAGTTGCATACTACTGTATAACGTTAATATTAATAAAATAGTGACCTAAACAACGTATTCTACTAGGAAAGTTGCATACTACTGTATAACGTTAATATTAATAAAATAGTTACCTAAACAACGTATTCTACTAGGAAAGTTGCATACTACTGTATAACGTTAATATTAATAAAATAGTTACCTAAACAACGTATTCTACTAGGAAAGTTGCATACTACTGTATAACGTTAATATTAATAAAATAGTGACCTAAACAACGTATTCTACTAGGAAAGTTGCATACTACTGTATAACGTTAATATTAATAAAATAGTGACCTAAACAACGTATTCTACTAGGAAAGTTGCATACTACTGTATAACGTTAATATTAATAAAATAGTGACCTAAACAACGTATTCTACTAGGAAAGTTGCATACTACTGTATAACGTTAATATTAATAAAATAGTGACCTAAACAACGTATTCTACTAGGAAAGTTGCATACTGCTGTATAACGTTAATATTAATAAAATAGTGACCTAAACAACGTATTCTACTAGGAAAGTTGCATACTACTGTATAACGTTAATATTAATAAAATAGTGACCTAAACAACGTATTCTACTAGGAAAGTTGCATACTGCTGTATAACGTTAATATTAATAAAATAGTTACCTAAACAACGTATTCTACTAGGAAAGTTGCATACTACTGTATAACGTTAATATTAATAAAATAGTGACCTAAACAACGTATTCTACTAGGAAAGTTGCATACTACTGTATAACGTTAATATTAATAAAATAGTGACCTAAACAACGTATTCTAGTAGGAAAGTTGCATACTACTGTATAACGTTAATATTAATAAAATAGTGACCTAAACAACGTATTCTACTAGGAAAGTTGCATACTACTGTATAACGTTAATATTAATAAAATAGTGACCTAAACAACGTATTCTACTAGGAAAGTTGCATACTACTGTAAGACAGAAATAAATGGTGTTAAATGATTAATAGTTTAAAAATATATTCAATCAGTAGAAAAGCAACAGTTATGTAAATGTATTTTTTTAATTAATATTAACGTTATGTTAATATTAATTAAAAAAATACATTTACATAACTGTTGTTTTTCTACTGATTGAATATATTTTTAAACTATTAATCATTTAACACCATTTATTTCTGACTTTTCACCTTGCCAACAAGGCTTTTAATGACGAGACACGACCATGCCATTCATTAGCAAACTTTTGTAAGACCTTAATGAAATTCGCTACAAGAAAAATGACTTGAGATTAAAGACTTAAGCGCCAGAGCGTTGATTACCAAACCTGAACTATACAACGTGCTAAACTAATTTGCTCTTATGATTAAGATCGTCAAAATGGGCCCTTGGCATATCTTATTAATTAATAGTAAAATTAAATCTAAATAAACTGCAATTTAAAAGCAGAATTTATTATAGTTTACGTACTGCAAATTGCAATATAACTTTTATGAAATATATTATCTTTTTAGAAGCTTAATTTCACGCCTATATTTGTGGTATAACAAATATGAAATAATCTACAAGAATATAAATATTTATAGTAGTAAACATATTAGCTAAATATTTGTTTGCGTAGAAAGAAAATAAATGGTTCCAAAGAATTGGCACAAACTTTCCCCCAAATTAAACACTAAAAAAATCAAAACTTTGAAAATTATCTGTTTTATTCCCAAACATGTTTTTTGCCATAACTAAAAAAACTAGTCAAGTTAGAGACACGCGGTTTTTACTAAAATAATGTATTTTAAATTGTAATTCACATCTTTCCTGAAAATTAAAATAAAATTGTTAGAGCTAATTTTGAGAAAATTCCATTTTTATACGTGTTTTGCCTGTAACAATAAAAAAAACTAAAATTTCAAAAAAAATTAAAAAAATTCTATAGATATAGCTAAATACACCTACTTACCAAATTTAATAAAAATTGATCCATCCGTTTGGTCTTCAGCGAACTGCACATACACACAGAAAGACACATACGGACAGACACCATAAAAATTTTTTAAACCACTTTTTTGGGTTAAGGGGACCTTAAAATGCATTATTAGACCAACTTGTAAAAAAAATTGGACGAGTACAAGACTTTCTCTATGGTAACGCATTTTGGAGAAAGTAAAAAAAAATCCGGCACATGTCTTTTCTTGTCTTTCTTTATAAAAGAGAGACCGATATTTTTATGAAATTTGGTATGTAGGTGATTTTAGGCAATATCTGCCGATCATTTTTCACTTATTTGAAATTTTAATTTTTTTAAACATTTTTATTGGAAAAACATACAAAAATGGAATTTCCTCAAAATTTACTGTAACGATTTTGATTAAATTTTCAGTTAATATGCAAAATACAATTAAAAATATTTTACTTCCCACCCTTCTAAGTTGTTGAAGATTGTTTATATAAAATTTGGCTGTGATTAATTGAACAGCTGTTTTTTAAGATTATTCTTTTATATATGTTTACTAAAATAAAATAAGCATTTCTTTTGTACATTCCTTAGGAAATGTAATAAATTGAACATATATTTTTATTTAGGTGTATTTTTACATCCTTTAACTTTGATTTTTTAAACAATCTGACATAACAAAGGAAAAGGAAGAAAGGTTTTGCCAGTTACCTGGTACCATTCATTTTTCTACTTGTACATGTACTCAATTGCAGCATAGAACCAAGTATAATAACGTACATTCCTGTAACACTCGTGTTCGTGAGAGACGTTCATTTCCCCGAGATCGCGATGGGAATAGCTCGGCTCGTTAAGGGGCTACTCCACGTACCGTTCCGATACGGTTGAGTGCTGGTAAGAGATTGCCAAGTGAAATATAATGAGATGGCAATCCAAGTGGCTATCATGTCGAGGCCTCGGGGAGACAGGCTTTTACCATATTACCAGTCAGTTGGACGTACCCGCGTGTAGGGTTATATTTAGTTTATTTGTAGGTCAGTATTATGGAGTGTTTTTGTAGTAAGGATTATCGTTCGTAAATCAGTCGAACGATGGTGTTCTTATACTACCATTAGGTGGTTCGGATTCCATGTAAATCTGTAGGCCCCTTAGTTGTTCAGACTGTTGTGCGATTACTTAACTACTCCTTCTGAGGAACAGTCGAACTCAGTTAGTAACCAGACTACACTGGTCGTCCAAACTCATGTTACATTCATATACGTAGTTTAGCTTGAAAGCTGTACGCACAAATTTGTGTCGGCGTCTCGTATCTAAGTATTACTTAAGCATATTTGATTTGTACTCTTTACGAATGCTTGGCTTGATTATATGATCGCATTATTGTGTTAATTTGACGGAGTTATTCAAGCAAATTAACACAATTAATTATTACCTTTCCGACACCAGCTAAATGCTTTCATAACATAATGAATGCAATGTTAGAGTAATCAATGTATGAGTAATCTAACCTCATAAGGAGAGACCCCCACACATCCTATGTACGATGTATTGTAATGCTGGATTCTCCTACCCAGTGAATGGTCCTAGACGCTCATCATACGTTTTAGCAAAAACTAACCTTCCCACCTAACCTACGAACGTACCAGGTAATTCTATGCACTCTACGTACGTAGAACTAAGGGCAGTGGAATGCAACTTGGACGTAGTTATGGTAACGATATATCAATATATCGGAAATATCATCACCACTGATGTACGCGTATGGGTAGGTGGGTGGGTGGGTGGTGGGTTCTCACCACTGTATGTTTATAAGTGAGTGGGGGGGGGGGGGTCTTCACCACAGTACGTACCTAAATATTTATGTAATGTTAATTAAAATATATATATAATTTGTGAAGCAGTTTTTTCCAACGCAACTCATCCCTTATCTAAATTTTAACGATTTAGGTGTCAAACAATGTGCCCCCGTTTGTAGTTGTCCAACAGGCCGTTAACGAGTTGCGGGTAATCCTACCTGCGTTAATTGCAGTATCGATAAATATGTTTCGATATATCGATATACATCCATAATATCTGACATATCGATATTTTGGACCGATATATCATATCACTATATAATGACGTTATTCTCTCTCCTCAAAATCATCGATTCGAAAAAAAAACACATTTAAATTGCCTCTTTTGCTTATAAAACATGCTTTGAAATAATTAAGTAACTTTATTTAGTTTTTTTAAACTGGGGGTTTTTTACGGGAGGTAAACGCACTAAAATGTAGTTTATTGTAGATCAGTGGGTGGAACGGGTAAATGAAGTTCCGTGTGAGTTGACAACGCTGACTCTAAGATGCCTAATTTGAATGCCTTTAGTTAATTACTTTGTTTAATGTTTACTGTTTATAGGAAGTCTAACGGCATTTTTAAATGTGAAAACAAAAATAACAATGTTATTATTTTTTTATTATTAACATAATAATTAAAGATATAGTTATTCTTATTTTGATTTTTTTCATTCAATGTCACAGACGACAACTTGTTTTGTGTAGAAAAATGTATTTAATTTTTACATTCGGCAGGCTAATATAAATAGTGATAGCAAAACATGGGTGTATTTTTGGTTATGGTAGTTTTTGGTAATATAAGAGTTGGTGCACAGTTTAAAACAGATAAATCAGTTACAATTCGATACATCGGTTAACCGATATATCGATATTGTTATTTCAATATAATCCTTAGATCGATATTTGGTTTGCGATGTATCGATAATTCTCTACTTGGAAGTGCAGTTTTCAAGCTACGTTTATGGTTTTATAATAGAAATTCTAAACGAGAATGAACTTAAACTCTCCTATAATTTCCATTTAAAGATCCGTAGCTTACTTTTGTATCAAGCTAACGCAGTAAGGTCCTGGAATAATACAGGCGACAGATAACGTACCGTCAAAGATCAATTCTGGAGTCTTTAGTTATAGTGGAATGTTGGGATGTGTCCAGTTATAATCTTAAACAAGAAATACGTTTAACTTAAGCTTTATTCCAACGGTTTCGTACCTATTGTACAGTCCACATGGAAAGGTTGTCCAGCGACTGTCAAAATAAGAGGTAAGATTTTGCATAAGGACCCATTAATAGGGGTGTGACATATGCAGAAAGGATAACCAAGTAATATGAATCCTAGACCGCTGCGGATATAAAAAAGCAACTTCTTCTTTTTTTTCTGTGCACGAACTAAAGTTGATGGATTAGCCAATAACATTGAGTTGGACATCTATAACAATGACTGTTTTACATTTTTAAATGTATTTATACTTAAGGAAGATGTCTATTTGTAAAAAATGTTGTACGCCTAAAGGTTTACTAATCGTAGAACAGGAGGGCTGATTTAAAAGGACTATATGTAGAAATACGTGAATCATATTTATTATAGTTGTAGAAAAACTAGCGTTATATTTGCTATAGTAAAAATCCTGTTATAACTAGAATATTTATAAAATAACATTGTAACAGTAATCGGAGAAAAGGCGAACGTGGTTAAAAATGTACTGACTGTAAACATTAAGTAGCTTTGTTTACACCGTATATCCTTGGGGTGATGATCAGTTTAAATATTATTTAAATGCAGTTTTATCGCAGTTATTTCGTTTAAGCAGTTTTGTTGTTTGTCAAATTTAGAAGACAAAATGAAGATACGTCACCAAGTTTAAGCCAGGGGATATAATTTGAACAAGATAAAAGAAGCGGTATGAAAATAAGATAGCAAATATTTAAACTTTTTAGAGGTTTACTGACAAAAGAGCGTCAATTAAGATATAAAGCCGACGTTGCGTCTATTCCTAGTTACAGAATCAGGCTTCTTTGTTACATATTTGCCCATGTTTAATGCCCGAGGGACGTTATCGTACTTTAAAAATCTGTGGAGTACAGCCTGTGCTTGTGGTTACAGTTTTCCCAGCCATATTTGTTAGTGGTGGTCCGGATAGTTACTTACATAAATATAAAAAAAACCCTCAATATAAGGTTTTTTTGTACAACAACCCTTCTAGCTTAGTTGTTAGCACTTATGCTTTATATGCAGATTGTCACGGGTTCAAATCACGCGAAATCCATTAAAAATTTGCTTTAATGGTGTGGCCTATTGTAGACTAAGTTAAAAATGCCACTAGTGCTAATATAAAAAAAATCTGTAAATAAAATAAGTGGTGGTAAGAGTGTGGAACATTCATTTACCTGTTTTTTATTTTTAAAGAAGAACTGTCCAATATAAAAATGAGATAATGGTGCTCCAATAATTGAAAACTGTTTTAATATGAAAGTGGCCCCATAAAAAGTATCCGATAATAGTTTTATATCGATATAAAACGACCGTAAGTATGCCGTTAAATCCTATAACTTCGATGCTTTATCGTTGGTGTATCGACGTGTTTACTCAATCGAGAGTTCCAGGGGAATTTAATTCGCACTTTTTTATCTACTTAAAATAGATGGTACTAGGTAACTGGCAAAAACGTTCTCTCCTTCCCTTCGTTATGTCAGATTGTTTAAAAAATGTACAAAGCTTGTTAAATAATAAATAATTGAAATAGTTTAGTAATACACTAAATTGTATAGTAGTAGTATAGTATGTATATTAATAATAGAATTTTTTCTTTTTCTTTTAAATAAGATATTGTAGCTACTATACAAGTTTGAGCTGAACTGACTCTCCACAGTTCTTTCTTATTGTCAGTAGCTAGACAATAAGAAAGAAATACTAAATAAAGACAGTTATTTAATAAATTACATTTTCTAAGGAATTTACGGACGAAACATTTATACTATTTAGATGAAAGTATGGAAAAAATAATCATCAAAAAATCTGTTCAATTAATCACATAGCCAGATTTTATGTTAACAACCTTCATTTGCTTGAGTTGTGGCTTCCGGCCTTCGGCCTCCAGCCCCAACTTAGTGGGGAGGTAACTAATATATTTTCAATTGTAATTTGCATCTTTACTAAAAATTTAATCAAAATCGTTAGAATAAAGATAGAAAAAAATGCATTTTTAAATGTTTTTGCCCGTAAAAAAACTATAACTGAAAAACTATTAAAGTTAGGGACAAGTGGGTTTTACTGAAATATTTTAAATAGTAATTCATATCTTTCTTGAAAATTTATTCAAAATCGTTAGAGCCGTTTCTGAGGAAACTCAATTTTTGTGTGCTATTTCCTCATAAATATAAAACAAATTAAAATTGTTTAAAAAGTAAAAAAAAAAAAAACGGTCTGGTGATATTGGGTAAATATACATACAAATAAAATATCATAAAAATCGATCCATACGTTTGGTCTCCAACGACGTGTACACACGCACGCGTACGCGCACGCTCAAAAAAAGAAAAATATATATAAAATAAAAAAACCACCTTTTTGGGTTCAGGGGGGCCTAAAATATATTTTCAGACCAACTTGTAAAACATTTTTTATATGATCACAACACTTTATGCTGACGTATATGGGAGAAAGTAACAATGCATAATTTACAATTTAGTGAAAAATGCTCCTTTTATTGTTTGGAATGATGTCTCCTCAAGTATGCCGTGTAGTGGATCTAAACGGGGGACTATTAATCTGTAATTATAAAAGCCAAAAACCATTGAATGACTGATCATAGTTTATCAAAAACTATAAGGCCTTAGACCATGAAACTTCGCACATATAATCTTTATATGCTTTAAATGCTTATTAAGAACGAATTTAAAAACATTTTCTCTCAAAGAGGTAAATGAGGGTAGATAATGAATGTCCCGATATAAGCCACAAATCGAGCCATTGTTACTATTCAACATACAAATGACAAAACAGGTGATTTTTTTAAATCGTGAAAGCATGCAATGAGAAAAAATAGGATGTTACACGAGTATGGTGACTATAGTGTGTAGCGAGTAGTGGGGTTGGCACGTAAAGCGTGCAGGGGCGTCCTCTTGTGAGAAATAATCGTGATTCTAAACAAATTGCTCTTGTAGTTGTTTACGACATGTGTCTGCCAGGAAATGACTTCTATGAACAATTATGAATCGTTTTTTTTGTATAGGGATGGCAAATATTTTGAAATTATCGATATATCGAATTATCGATATATCGCAAATCAAATATCGAAAGAAAAATATCGATATGTCGAATTTTAAATGATTTAACTGTTTAAAACTATGCACCAACTCTAATGTAATGACCAAAAATACACTTATGATTTAGCTGTCACTATTTAGAACAGCCTACTTACTAAATGTAAAAATGAATACTTTTACCTGTACGAAACTAATATAATAATTCAATCAAACAAGTTGTGGTCTGTGGGGTTGAATGAAAAAAATTCATAATAAGAATAATTATACCTTTCATTATTATGTTAATTACAAAAGAATGATGTAATAATAGTTTGTAAGGCAATTGACTAGGAAGGCTAGGCATTTTAGAGTCAGCGTTGCCAACTTACACACTTCATTTAACCGTTCTTCTACAATAAACTACATTTAAGTGCGGTAACTTCACCGTAAAAAAAACTTATTAAAGTTAATTTATATATGAATGCATGTTTTGTACGCATAAGAGGAAATTTAAATGTGTTTTTCGAATCGTAATGATTTTGAGTAAAGAGAAAATCGTCAATATATAGTGATATAATATATCGGGCCAACATATCGAGGTGGCCGATATTATTGAAAGAAAATATCGATACTATTATATCGATATATTGAAACGTATTTATCGAAATTTCCGATGTAACGTTGTCATCCCTATGTGTGTAGGGTGGATATCCTGCCTGTCAAGTTTCATATGTTATCTGCTCGGTAGGGTAGATGGGCGACTTCGACATTTACAGCTTATATATATATATATATATATATATATATATATATATATATATCCCTTCCCACTTGTCTTCTTCATATGACGAAGGAACTATTTACTGGCACAGAGTATAGGTAAAATAGAGTTTTATGATATATATACTCTGTGGTATAGGTTAACAAGTTGGGGATTCTTTTCCACTTTCGACCATAACATTGAGCTTCCTTATACTTGCTTATACTCAATGATGTATAAGCAAGTATAAGGCTAGATAGGCTAATCGTTAGATCCGGCCTTCCACCGACCTAAATAATCATGTGTGTGTAGGCTGGTTGGGACGGCTGCCAGACTTTATGATCCGTTCGTGTAGGAACTGTATAAGGCAGATGGGTGGGGTTTGTAGTTTAGCTTAGTTTCTTGATTTTCTTAAAACTTGGTACATCATTTTTAGCTTCAAGATTGAAAAGACCTAGCCTAATTTATCCACACAATTCATCTCGATTTGTTTGTTCTTCAATATGTTATACCTTTAAAAAAATTATATTTATTACATTTTTATAAAATCGAGAACAGTCAAAATAAGAGACAATAACTGTCTTTAATTGAAATAGAATTGGTCATTTCATGTATAGAAAAATTAATCCAAAATATAATTCAGCTATTAGTGTTATTAATTTATTTGGCCTGTTTATTTTGGTGTATTTACTATGCTTCAAGATTTATTGTTTGATTCCTCTGATGAAGCTAATAATATTCCATACATCGTACGAAAAAAACTTTCACAAACCTTATTAACTTCTATTTTGAAAGTGCATTAGAATTTTTCTATTAGTAAAATGATCGTTATTTACTAAATAATAAAACATCACACATTCACAACGTATGGTTACATTCTTACATATGAGACGCTGACACAACGTTGTTGGTATTTTAAGGCGAATATGAATGGTTATATTAGTGTAGGATGAGTGTAGTCTGGTTACTAACTTAGTTCAACTGTTCCTCAGAAAGGGCAATTTATTAATAGCCCAACAGTCGAGGCAACTAAGGAACCTACAGCTTTACGTGGAATCCGAACCACGCAGTGCTGGTCTGATTTTCAGCTAATTGACAAGCCTGATACTCCAACCATCAAGCGGACGCCATGTCGGTATTAAGAGGACCGAGCATCCAACCTATCGCCTACAATCTCCCAAACACTTTGTCCCCATGTAGCTGGGTTACAGCACTGCGCCACCAGTGCCGACTTAGAATATAGGTCGTACATAATCTAAATTGAGATCTCCACTCCGTTCTAACTCCACTTTAACTGGAATATATATGGAATATATAAGTGGCTGGGCGAGTGTTTAAATAAAAAAATAGTTGGAATCAGACAAATTATCCCATTAACAGATATTTTTCAATATGCTCAAGCACTTACGGCTTTGTTTATTTTTTAGAGATTAAATTTTGATAAATAAAATTATTTGAACAAGAAAGGTGGCGAAATTGTTCGGAAGTTTTAAATTTCGAAGTTTTGATAGTAGTAGTTAACTTTTCATTTATGAAGGGTTTTCTCATGTTGTCACAACGTTTTCTTGTAAAGTATTCGAATGAAACCAGTGTTGTATGTATAATAACAATTTCAAACACCAGCTTGTCCTAGTTTCACGTATAGTTGATTTACTCTCGCACGGAGCACTAGTTATACCAGTTCACAATTGTGTCGACCTGCGATAAACTATCAATAGGGTTTCCAATATCAGGAACGCTAACCACTCACTACACAGCAGTGCGATATATCGTATTGTGTTCATATTCGGTCCGACTATCTGATGGATCGGTTTCTCTGAAATCGCCCCGCATAATCGCCATGGTGGTCATTGTAACGGTAATAAAAATCGATTACACTCTGTCGTCGATATCGTGTTCGGCTTCACAGTACGTGTATAACCTCACGATGCCAGGACTAATCACTTATAGGAAATGTCTTATTACACAATTTTTGCGTATTTTACACTTTAATTTATACGTTGGTTACAAATAACAGGTCAGTTGTTTTATTGAACCAGTGTTTCTTGAAACAGCTGAGTTTTATGTTTAATTCAAATCAGATTTAGCTGAATCCTAAATTTTGCTAATCATAGGACGACTGAAAGGCTAATGAAATTACACTAAATACATAAATAAATAAATTCTTAATTGCAGCATCTTGACGAAATACAGCAAACTCTCAACATATACACTATAATACTATAAAACCTATACACTATAAATTATACACTCAACTTATATATACCATGTAAAAGTAAAATAAATTTAGAAAATTAATGTGCTACTTAACGTACATTTTAAACTGACATATTCAAGTAGCTCAAGTTGAGACTTATAAATTTCTTAAATTACTGCAAAAGCTCCCTCAACAACTTCCTGAGGAAGCTGGGGTATAAATAGAATTACAATAATGTGACTAATACTTGAAAAAAAAAAAAAAACAGTGTTTATAGAATTGTAATTAAAAAACAAATATACAAAATATACTTAAAAAGCAGAAAAATATGTAAATAAATGGTTCCAAAGAATTGGCAAAAACTTTCCTCCATATTAAACACTAAACAATCAAAACTTTGAAAATTACCAATTTTTGATTCCCAAATATGTTTTTTGCCATATTTGCTAAAAAATAGTCAAGTTGGAGACATGCGTTTTTTTACTAAAATATTTTAAATTGTAATTCACACTTTTCTTAAAAATCGTTAGAGCCGTTTTTGAGAAAATTCCATTATTGTATGTTTTTTGCGCATAAAAATAAAAAAAATTAAAATTTCAAAAAAGTGAAAAATGGCCTGGAGATATTGGCTAAATACGCCTGCATACCATATTTCATAAAATCGTATCCAT
Organism: Stictocephala bisonia; assembly: GCA_035578905.1. Lineage (NCBI taxonomy): Eukaryota > Metazoa > Arthropoda > Insecta > Hemiptera > Membracidae > Stictocephala > Stictocephala bisonia. The sequence goes on along the minus strand of JAQJVL010000062.1, from coordinate 2,561,722 downwards.
TCGTTTGATCTCCAGCGAAGTGCACATACTACAGACAGACACACATATGGACAGACACCAAAATTGTTTTTGAAAAAAAAAAAAACTGTTGGGTTTAGGGGACCCTAAAATGTATTTTTAGACAAATTTGTTAAAACAGTTTTTTTTAACGATCACAATACTTTCTCTATGCTAATCCTTAATGGGAGAAATTAAAATCTGAAAAAACTTCTATAATTCCATCAATAACAATGCTAATAACAACAAAAATGGAATACATACTACACAATTCAAACTAAGTGTCATATAACATTTTTATAAAAAAAAATCGTTCAAAAGTGTTTTAGATGATTGTGAGTTACGTAATGACATGTTGTAGCCCTCCTCTACCCTCCCGCACCCCTAGTTTTAAGGGAACTTTGTATCAACATTTACAAATGGAGCACTGTGTCTAACAGTTTGGCTAGTGGTACTTTGGTGAACTTTGAAGTTACTGCACTGTTACTGAAGTGAGGGGTTGAGGGGGTTGACCAAGGACTTTTGGTGAAAACACGTTTTCTAGTCACACACTTCCAAATTAAAACATAAAATGTTAATATGTATACGTTTTTCTGTGAGCACTGCAGTTTTTAGGCGTTTAAAAATGTATACACTGTTGTAAAGGAAAGCTTAAAAATGTATCTTCTGAATGTTTGTAGTTTATATAGAATAAAAACTGGTCGAACGAATTAAAAGGCAACTTCATTATTTAAAGAACTTGAACTATATCTTTACCTTCTTTATATGTTTTTCACTGATTATTACACATCAAACAAAATATTTCTAAACAATTTAAGATTCAAAGTAGTATCATAACTACTCTATAAGAAACAAAGACAATATAAGAAGACATTGTTATACACATTATAAATTAATACATGTTTTGAAAACAATTATATCAAAATTTTTAATAAATTACCAATACATATAAGAAATCTAAAAGAAGATACTTTCAAGAAAACATTGAAAAATTACTGGACCAGAAATTGTCTATAAAGAATTGAAGATTTTAAATTTCAAAAACTGTTAGAAGATTATCAAATATTTTTTCTTTTTTAATATTTTAATGTTACGTTTATTTAATATTTATTATCTTATGTATTGTATGTCTAATACTTTTTTATTAAATGCAGACAATAAAGATTATTAATATAATTAATCACATTTATTTACCAAGTAAGGAATCGTTACTTAAATTTATAATTTGACTGCACTTAATAATATGTTCAAATTATATAATTTACAATAAAACCAATATATTTTAAATTTTTAACTAGGCCTTTCGCCAGCAAAGCTGGCATCATCAGGCAAAACAACTTTATTTGTAAACAAACAAGACAATAATTAGTTCTGAAAACAGATGTAAATAATTTAAAGAATATAAGTATATTGTATTGTATATATATATATATATTGTAAACAATGTATAGTGTGTATATATATCAGAGTGTATAATTTTTAATAAAATAAGTTGATAATAAACAAGAATTTTGAATAGGTCCATTTTCATTGTTCATTAAAGATGAATTACTCTTGTTTATAAAATATGTTTCCCAGGCATTCAAGTATTTAGAAGATGAAACTGATTTTATTATTTTGGAATTTTCTTTGCTAATATTGTGATTTGTTATCAAACAATGTTTAGCAACTGCTGACTTTTCTTCTCTGTTAAATTTAATGTGTGAAAAATGTTCTTTGAATCTTATTTTTAAATTTCTTTTGGTTTGTCCTATGTATTTTTCTTCACAGTTATCACAGTTAATTTCATAGATTCCTGATAGATTTTCATTTTTTAATTTTGTCTTTAGGGTTATTCAGTTTGTTTTTTAATTTGTTTGTGGTTTTGAATGTTGGTTTGATATTTGAATTTTTCTTGAATGAGTGTTGAATGGCTCTTGACAATTTTGTGTTAAATGTAAAACTTGCTCAATAATTTTCTTCTTTTTCTTTTATTTCTTTTAATGTAGTCCTTGATCTTTTAATTTGTTTTTTAACAGACTTTTTAAAATATTATCAATTAGTATAGGATCATATCCATTGTAAACAGCAATATTTTTGATATAGGAAAGTTCTTTTTCAAAATTGTCCTCATTTAAAGGCGTGTTTAATAATCTATAAATCATGTTGTTGAATGCTGCTCTTTTTTGAGTTGGTGGATGATATGAGTCATTGGTGATGAATCTGGTGGTGTGAGTTGGTTTTCTATATATGTTAAAATCAAGATTTTGAGAAATTTCATTTCTTGAAACTAAAATATCTAAAAATGGTAATTTTGAATTCGATTCAGATTCATATGTAAATTTTATTGTTGTGTAAAAAGAGTTCAATTGACTAAGAAAGTTATTTAAATTTTGATTTGTGTTAAATATTGCAAATATATCATCCACATATCTAAACCAATATTGGGGAAAATATGGTAAAGTTTCTTTGGATTTTATTTCAAAATTACTCATAAATAGATTTGCCACAAAACATGATAATGGATTTCCCATAGCAGTACCTTCTGTTTGTTGATAGAATTTGTTGTTAAATTTAAATTATAAATTTAAATTTACAATTTAAATTTAAAAATTTAAATTAAAAAAAAAAAAAAACAAATATATATAATCGATTTATCGAATTGTAAACGTTTTATCTGTATAACATTATGCACTAACTCTTATGTTTTTGTTTATAATACACTCATATTTTTTGTCACTATGTAGTACAGGCGACTGAAGGTAACAAATACATTTGTCTATACGAAAATAGTTATGGCTTGAGGGGTTGAATGAAAATATTTAAAATAAGAATAATTATACCTTTATTTATTATATTAATTATAAAGGAATAATGTAATAACATTGGTATAGGATCGTCACCCGTTCCACTTAATAGTCTGCAATAAAGAACATTTTAGTGCGTTAACCTGACGTAAAAAAAAACGAAATAAAGTTACTTTATTGTTTCAATGCATGTTTTGTAAGTACAAGAGGGAATGTAATGTGTTTTTTTATCGAATTGTGATGATTTTGAGGAGGGAGAATAACGTTTATATTTAGTGATATGACATGTCGGACCAAAATATCGATATGGCTGATATTATCGAATGAAAATATCGATGCTAATGTATCGATATATCGAAACGCATTTATCGATATTTCTGATGAATCGAAAAATCGTTGCCATCTCTAAGTACAATGTGGCCAAGTAATTAGTTATACGACCTTTAGAAACTAAGAAAACTGTAAATGTAAATAACATTTGCGGTAAATAGCCCCATTAGTAAAAAAATTCCACTCATTGAAGAAATCTATTTTATAAATCGCCATTGGAGCCAAAAAGGGGCCATTATTTACCAAACGAACATCATTCAACCATTCACTGTGCTTGAAAGACTTGTAGAGGCTATTGTCCATGTCGACAACGTTGTTTGTCCGGCCGGCCATTCCAAACAGTTTAGTTTTGTCTGAAAACAGTTCAGCGGTTAAAAGGCTTTTCAAAAGCTTGCAGTTGAAATCTTAGTCCACCAAACTGTTTTGTACAAACATAAAGACATTGTTTGTTTATTGATAATTGATTGTTAAAGTATTATAACAAATTAAGTATTTGTCCAAATAAGTTTATACGTTAACTATAACTACCAGTATTACATTTATCATAACCCTTCAACCGGAACTCGGCGGATTTCCGCCAGTTAGAACCTCTCAGCTTAATCACTTACTATAATAATACGTCCATCAACGATAGCGGCTTGATTCGAACGTCTTTGGAAACAGGAGGAGTTCCTGGTTGTAAACATATGTTTGGTTTGTTTCCGATATGATAGACCGGTGGAAAACAGTAATAACAATATCAAGTTTGCAGTTAAAGTCATTGCTACACAATTTCTCATTTTTATGGTATTATTTGTCAATGTTAGTGCTATCATGTTCTAAATATGTACGATCAATATCTGTGTTTCTAGTGTCATGTCAGGTGAATTTTGGGTTGTTTAGTGTATATGTTTGAAAATGGAAAAAAATGCGTCTTTATGTTTAGTTTACATCATTTTAAATAGTGCAATGAGCTTATTATTTATTTTAAAAGTAACAATTTAAAAATATATTTATTTTATTGAACTTGTATCTCTGTAAAATTTAGCACTAGTGTAAACCGCACCAAAATAGTCCGATGATAGCTATGGCATATGAAGCCCCCTCCTCACTTCTCACCCAGCAATTTTGTCAGATATAAATTAATTGACAGTTGTTAATAACATGACTAAACATCTGTTGTAGTAAACAAACATCATCATTTGTTTTCATAAACAAATGTAAGTATTTTTGATCATGTGTATTTAGTAGAAGCAATATGTTTCAATAGTACTTGTTTTAAAATGTTTACTTCATATTTATTAGTTAATATTTGTAAATAGTATGTAATTTTTTAGTAAAATTCCACAAATTTAATTTTTATTAAGAGTGCTTTCGCCTTGTAAGGCATTTTCAGTTGTAAATACGGTATAAACAGAAAACATATGTGAATAAAAATAACAAAAAAGTCTCATGTAAAACATTAAATACTAGTTAAATTAAATTTAAGTGGCTAAGTTTGATGAGAATTATTATGAATTTCAATATGGTTTAGAGATTTAAATTTTCGATGATATTTCATCTTTAATTAAAGGTACAAACATATTACTAAAATATAGAGACGGTGGGAAATACATTCGTCTTTCAAAACTACCATACATTTATTATGGAAGTCTTAATGAAAATAAAATATGTGGAATTTTGCTAAAAAATGACTTTCTATTTACAACCTAACCAATTCCATCAAGAATATACAGCAACAAATAATTAATAATATGTCAAAATGTTTTATAGTTATTGATTTATAAATATTTATTTATCTATTTTCGGAATACTATTAGCAATTTATCCATAAAAAAACAATAAAAAATAAAATAAAATCAGTATTAACACATACTATAATTAATTAATTTGGCATGTTTTAAAATAGTACTATACAGTTTTTTTTGTAAATGCAATAAAATAAAATTGACAACATTGAACATATGCGTACTTGTCATAGATGAAACATGTGCTTGGGTGGTTCTCAGAAACGATATGGCAACACCGCCTAAAATGTCATCGGACTATTTTGATGTAGTTTACACTAATTCTAATTCTATAGTTAATATTTTTTGCAATTAAAAAAAAAAATATTGTTACCATGTTAAAATAAATTGTGCACATATTGTACTACATACAGTTATATTAGTAGGCCTAGAACCATTGATTTTATATACATAGGTGAACATAATCAAGGGTATAAAACTGTGTCACTCCCAAATATTTCCTACATTTCAAACACTACCTTTATACTTCATAAAACCAGAAAACAAGTTGAATGTTTTGGCCGTCTTGCAATTCTGAATTTAGCTGTATTATATTTCCACCCTTTTCGTGTTTACAAAAATCATTTCCTAAAATATTAGATGGCATAAAAAGAGTTTACTTTCCCAAATGCGTAATATTTTATTGTTATAAGATAGCCTTATTTATTAAGAATATATAATTCCAAATATAACCACGTATATAATTTTATTATTTTTTACTGATTTCTAAAAATGTTTTTCAAACACGTGAAAAATTACCCGGCTGTATGGAAAAATTTAATGGCCGATTCGAGGATTAAACTCGTATTTGGTCAAAATTATAAAACTTCTCAGTAAAATATTTAAACGCTGTAACTGTTTGTTCGTCAGTTTTATGAAGAAGGAAGCCCACTCAAAACACGACGGCTCATTAAAACAAAATTAATTCTTTGTTACACTTTTTTATTGGCAATGAAAGTGTTACTAACCATTGTTATTGCAAATGCAGTTGTATATCTGTTAGTTCTCAAGTCTTTATAGCACATAACACTTGTTAACCTGCACACGTCAAAGTAAAAAATGGTTCCAAAGAATCGGAACAACTTTCCCCCATATTAAACACTACAAAAACAAAAAATTTCTTTATTTCAGCATCTTGAAGACATGCAACAAACGCTCAACTTATTCACTAAACTGTAAAAATAAAATACATTTAGAAAATTAATGTGATACTTAACGTTAATTTTAAACTATCATATTCAAGTAGCTCAAGTTAAGACATATAAATTTCTTAAATTACTGCAAAAGCTCCCTCAACAGGCCCAATAACTGTGGAGGCTGGAGAATAAACAGAATTATAACAATATGACTGATATTTAAATAGCAGTGTTTATAGAATTGCAATTTAAAACAAATATACAAAATATACTTAAATGAATGGTCCCAAATAATTGGCACAAACCTTCCTCCATATTAAACACTAAACAATCAAAACTTAGAAAATTACCAGTTTGATTCCCAAATATGTTTTTTGCCATAACTAAAAACTAGTGAAGTTAGAGACATGCGGTTTTTACTAAAATGTTTTAAATTGTAATTCACATCTTTTCTGAAAATTAAATCAAAATCGTTAGAGCCGTTTTTGAGAAAATTCTATTTTTGTATGTTTTTTGCGCATACAACATTAAAAAAATTAAAACTTCAAAAAAGTGAAAAATAATCTGGAGATATTGGCTATATACACATACACACATACACATACACGGACAGACACAAAACATTTTTTCGAAAAAAAAAACACTTTTGGGTTCAGGGAACCCTAAAATGGATTTTTAGACCAATTTGGAAAAAAGATTTTTTTGGACAATCACGATACTTTCTCTATGCTAACGCACATGGGAGAAAGTAAAATACAATAACCAGACCAAAAATAAAAGACAAAATGGATTCATGAACAGCTGATTAATGTGTCGTGCTTATTCGACCGCTGTGCTTCATTTTACATGCTCGGTGTTTTATGTAATTAAACGATTATTAGCAATTTTAAAATATTTTACTTTATAAAAGAATATCATGTTGTGTGATTCACACGTTTCTTCTGCATACACATGTATTCGAGGAGACACTTTAGATTCTGTTTGTTATTTTTGGATTGGTGTTTGTGTCATGACAAGATGAAAGACACATTTGTGGGCAAATTTAGAAAATGTGCGTGCACAAAACACTGTTTTCGGTTACTAAACCAAATTAGACTAAACTATTTATTTGTCGATTAACAATGTATACTTGCATGACAAAAGTCAAATGTTAGCTACCGATTTAAAAAAGTAACATTCAGTATGTAAATATAAGTCAACAGAATAATATACCTTTTGAACTAAAAGAGCCTGTACATCTTTTTTAAACTTAGTTAAACTAGGCTCATCCCTCAGACGTAATGGGGGATGTTTAAATACTGTAATTGCTGGATCATACCGTACTTAGTGCGGTGCGTAGGTTATGGAATGTGGCTAGCATTTGTTAAAGTACAGCTAGTGGTATTGGAAGGGGTGTATGAATCTTCACGTTTTATTATAAGTTTTAATCATTTTTACTTTCTCCCATATGTGTTAGCATGTAAAAAGTATTGTGCACAAAATATTTTTACAAGGTGGTCTAAAAATCCTTTTTAGGGCCCCCTGAACCCAAAAAGTGTTTTTTTCGAAAAAACTTGACGTCTGTTCTTATGTTTGTCTGTTTGTGTGTATTTGCTGTTCGCTGGAGATCTAACGGATGGATCAAGTTTTATGAAATTTGGTATGTTGGTGTATTTAACCAATATCTCCAACCAATTTTTACTTTTTTGAAATTTTAGGTTTTTTATTTTTATGGGAATAAAACGTACAAAAATTAAATTTTATCAAAAACGGATCAAACCATGTTGATTAAATTTTCAGGAAAGATGTGAACTAAAATTTTAAATATTTTTGTAAAATCCGCATGTCTCTACTCTTAACTGATTTTTGAGTTATGGAAAAAACATATTTGGGAATCAAACTGATAATTTTCAAAGTTTTGATTTTTTAGTGTTTAATATGGGGGAAAGTTTTTGCCAATTCTTTGGAACCATTTACTATCATAGTTGGAAGAAAAAGGTACGGAAATTTAACTAGTTTCACTGTAAATTTAAATTTACTCCGTTATTACTCAAAACCCGTTCATGTATATCGTATTTATATTTTAATATGTGGTTGATTGGTATGTTTTCTAAAAGTTTCATAAATTTTAGAATTTTAACTTTTCAAGAAAAATAGTTGCTATCAATTTCCTGACAAATGTGTCAGGACGATGGTTTTCTTGGCTTCTAGAGATCGTGAAATTTATTACTTGAGCTTTTTGTAGCCCTTATGGCTTATATTGTTACAATAAAGTATTACTATGTAGGTAAGTAAATCCAATGATTTTATATTGGTTTAAATATACCAATGTAAAGTAATTTTAAATTGATTTAAAGTGATTTAAAATCACTGAATTTGCTCAAACATATAAAATTACTTGATCGTAACAATAAATTTAATAAGGATTACAAGACCCAGTAGTTAATTACGACCCCTAAAAGCCAAGAAAATATTGTGTCAGGGCATTGATAACAACGTTGCTTCTTGAAAAGTTAAAATTCCAAAGCTTTTAAAACTTATAGAAAACATTCCTATCAACCACGTAATTAAATTCAAATGCGATACATTGACAGACCGTATATGATGTGGGGTGGGGGTAATACAACCAAAATAAGCAGCTAATAGTATAATTGTATTTTTAAACTATAAGAGCTTACGCAAAACAAATATCCTACTGCTCAGACCCAATGTTAGTGATATTACTCTACCAGATTTCTTAATTTTCAAAGTGAATCAGGACAGAAAGTGTCATGTTCAAAATGTAGTCAAAAGAAAATCAGGATTACTGTCCATAGTTTTACTTTAATGAGACAGATTTTATTTCGTTTATTTTCTACTAGTAAGTAGAGCCTACTTCACTCACAAGAGACCCATGTTTAAAATCCTTTAATTAAAAACAAAAATTATGCAACTGTTGGCGCCCTCCAGCTTGTCTGCCTTTGGCTAACGGTTAAAGGTTGATGGTTGGCTAAAAACCTGTTTTTGTTGTTACAAAAATAAATTTGGCAAATCAAAATTTACTATACGTTGTTCAGTATCATGCTGTGGATGGACCAAACGATGCTCACATTTAATTAATGTACCACATGTTAGCTCGCCACCAATAGTCTACTACGTCAATACACGTTTACGTGATTAGGTGTTTATTATACGGGTTATTGGCATTTAGTGTTTAATTTTTTTCGGGTTATTAAACACGGAGGTTTTCGACATTTTTTTATTCAAATTTCTCTTTAAATAGCGATTTTAAAGGTTAAAAAAATAGTGACTTGTAACTAATAAAGTCGGGTTTTTCTGAAATGATCGAAATATAATACTCAAAAGTGTGGTATAATTGTAAATAGCGTTACATTTCTATCCAGTTTTTCGTTAATATACCTTTTATTGTGGTTTAAGGTGCATGAAAGTACAAAATTTGTTAAGTTTTACAAATTCACCTTTAACTTTAAGAGGACTTTTCGTTACCAAAAAGCGAATGTGAAAAGTGTCAAACTATCTAAGAAACTGGTATTGAAACAAATTTCGTACTTTCATGACTGATAGAAATTTAACGCTCTTTAAGAATATACCACACTTTTGAGTATTTTATTTCGATCGTTATAGGAAAAATTGATTTTATTAGTAACAAGTCAGTAATTTTGTCAAAAACCTTTAGAAATCGCTATTGAAGGAGAAATTTGAATAAAAAATGTCTAAAACCATTGTTTTACTCCAAATACAATGTACAAAAAGCCAGTAACTAAGTGCCAATCACACTATGTGTTCATACAAGTATTGATATTTATGAAGTTTTAAACTATTTTTGTGTTTTAAAGGTTTTCGTGTTTTTGTATATATTTTAATTTGTTCTTTCCTTGTAAATAGGTACAGGAACTAGACTGCAAAGGAGACTGAAACATGAAATACGGTTTAGGTTAGATTTGGGTTGTGGATGAAAGCAAAATAGTTACCTGATGGTAATTTCCCCCTACATTTTTGTCGTTAACTGTAAATAGTCACGCAGGTTAGCAACGCATCTACCTCCTGAAAATGTTTAGCAATGGGTCCAAGATTGCCTGTCCAGTATATATACACATATATATATATATATATATATATATATATATATATATATATATATATATATATATATATATATATATATATCGTATTGTTTTTTGTCAGCTTACATTATTTTGTTTTTAATTTAAAATTATGTAAAAGCTGAGTCCAAAAAGTCCAAAAGTCATTAAATTAAAATAAAAATAAAAAATAAATAAACAAATGTCACATAGCTATATCCAATCCATCAAGCCATTTAAGACCTGCCTCACTGATCGTATTTATGCTATCTAATACCTCCGCAAAACAGCGCAAGGGGCACTCTCTAACTATGTGATCCATTGTTTAGATAGACTCTCCGCAATCACATGACTGATCTACTGTCAATTCACATTTGCATTTCCAGTAGTTACATCTGCCCACCGATACAATAATGTCCACTCCCTACGAGGGAGGTTCATCCCACCTATAGGTATTGACGGATCGTTAATATGGGACTTATTTCGTCAAAAAATCAAAACTGCTCCATGTTATGGTCCAGCTAGTATTGGGCGAGAAATTTGATCTGTTCAACTGGAAAGCAGTACGTAGAGGTGGGTTTCGAGTTTTTAAGCGACCGTTCTACGTGGGAGATCCTGGGTAATGGGGAGGTGCGTGGCATTCAAGATCTTATTGAATTCATTACGTATAAAGTATAGTTTGGTCCTAGGATAAGTGTGGTCTTGGAACTAATTGTAAAAACAGGGACATATTTAGATTTAGTAAACATTGCCTGTTATGTGCCTAATGTATTAAAAATTAAGTATTTGTTAGAATTGTATACATTATATTAAAATGGCTCCCGTTGATACATTTTTGAAACTTAACAGGGCCAGATTTTGTAAGATGTTTTTTATAAATAAGTAAAAAAAGTTTAAAAGAACACATACATTTATGGGGAACAATTAATATTCTACTATTGTCACGTTACAAGATGGCAGTGACTCTAAAATAGTAACTATTATATATTCATACAAAATAAGAATTTTGCTGCAAAATCTAACCATTAAATTTACACCCAACTTAAAGAAAAAATATTTGATTAGTCTTCAACATAGCCACAGAGAAAAAGATGCAGATGTCGCTTCTTATGGCCGCAGCGAACGCGTCTGTGGCAGTTACAAATTGATTACAACTAATATACATATTATACATCTGTACTAATAATTACTACATTAATGCTTGAGGAATTTGGTGTACTAAAGGAGAGATTGATATGCTGATGGTTCTGTCATCGCATGGCAAAGTGGAGAAATGACTACTCGACACACATTTATCGCTCTGTCGGATGCGACCTCTGTTTCCTTCTTCTATGTGTCAAAGCTCATCATAAATGTCCTCTGGCACCCCAATCCCCCCATAACCCCTCTGAGGACCATGTACGGTACCTTCCCTTACTCTTACTATCAGGTGATTCTATTGAAATATTAGTAGTAGTCAGTGTATAATACTGCCATTGTTCCAAGGGAAATTTTTAATGTCTAAAAAATGTTTATAATCGTTTAACCTAACTTTAAGTGGTGGTCTTGCTTTTCCTAAGGATATTTTTCTACATTCACAATTATAGCAAATACAAATAAAACTATCCTAATCTTTCAAATGGTTCAGGTTTTCTTTTACTAATTGGAAATTTTCAATATGACTTACTTTCAAAACAGGAATATCAAATCATTTTTTAGTGTCAGTGAAAGTATTCTTAGTTGAAAAGTGAAAACACATTTGGGCTGATTCAACAGACATCGTGGTAGTCTAAAGTGGACTCCTTGTAGTTGTCAAGTCAACGGGTTGGCAGATAAGAATGAGTCAAGGCTAATACTAGGCAATCGATTTATGTTTACATTCAATATCCGCTTTGAACAAGGCCTATTTCCGACATTACAAGAGACCTTCGTTTTAGGTTAGGTTCGGTTAGTTTAGGTTATGTTTGGAGGTTACGTAATAGAAACAAGCTGGTTGACCGCAATAACAACAACGTAAAAAATATTGATGCTTTGCGAAATTGAAGGAAGTTTATTTATTTTTGTATTTTATCAACACGCCGTTCTTTTAGTATAAAAAATACAAATAAATACGTGGTTTATAACGTAACCTTGATAGGTAACCTCAAATAATAAGGAACTGGTATCGTCGAATGAACTCGAATACAGTTCAGTGAAAACATCTGTAGGATTATGAGAAAGTTGAGTTTGAAGTGGAACATGTTTTTTTTGTTGATTTCTCGAGAGTGTTAGTTAGTCAAAGTTCGTGTTAGTAGTACGATACTAAGATTTTCTTTGCAGACAGACAAACATGTAAGTTAAAACGAATTAATAAACGATTTACAATGTAAATAGTAATACCAAAAACAAGAAACTGTGAATATAATATTTTATGATTTATTTCTCTATCAATGACGTTTTCTCAAGTTATTACTACAATGCTGTCGTAGATGTGATTCAAATTATTAGGATCGTTTAGAATTTTATATTCCTCTAAAGGGCTTGATAAAGGTATTGTTAGCACGTCGATTGGGCGAATGTACCAAATTCTACTTAATATGAAGGAAAACAACTCTTACAAGCTATCTTTACTTTAATTTCCATAATACACCTTTACAACTGTTGTGCAACTTATTCAAGAAAAACTATTTTCACAATTCACCAGGAACTCTGGTTTTTTAACACACTATTTACTACAGTGTATTTTACAGCATTTTATTCGTTACACACATTTTATTATTGTATTATAAACCGTATTTGAATGCTGAGTTATACAACTCACTACTGGCACTAAATTGCACAGTATATTTCAAATAACATTTTACAACTCACCTTGAAGTTCTGTACTATATCATCTTAAAAATATATTATCTACTCCTACTACTGTTTTTCAACTCGTAATTAAAATCCATAACACACCTATAAATGATTTTGTACAACACACTTACTACTATTTTGCAAACCGTTCTTAACTGATGTAACTAAGCGAACCTTCAATTGATTTTCTACATACACTTTAAATGTTATTTTTAATGTCGCATTATAATACACATTTAACTAAGTAACTTAGAGAAACTTTTAATTTCTTCTTGACAACTCACTCTTAATTTCTGAACTATACCAGCCTCAATAACAATACCTTTTTTTGTTCTTTTTATTACGATTATTTTTAATACATTCTTAATGAATTATTTTATACAAATAAAAATGCTTTTTTTATTTGTATAACAGTTTAATTGTACTAATTACAATACAACAATGGTTACTTATTAACTTACTGTGTTGTAATAAAAGCCACATATAAATGCATACAGTATCATAATGATAAACCAACACGTCATACAATGTTTTTGTGCTCCATATCATAAAGTTCATTTAACATATCATGTCAATAAAGAAATGGCATGAGGACGCAACGAAGGCATTCATTTAGTATTTATTACATTCTGTCTGGCTGTTGTGTGATGGAGGAGGGGGAAGTGTTTTGATCTGATAAAAAAAGAAAATAAATATAATGGTTCTTAACTTAAACCTGTAGTATTATGATTTTGACAACGAAAATCATTTCTACTCTGATATTTAATTCTATAGGAGAGTCGGTGATGACGAAATTTCCCGGGTCAGGAAGAAAATAAGATGGCTAGATCAGACTCATTTTATAGCTTAAGGGCAAAGTGCGTTGGAAAAAATATCAGAAATGTAAAATGTTAACTGGACTCCGCTCCACTTAAAAGCTCCAAATATTCTATCACTACATTGTTTTTATCGATACGTATGACAGCTGATTCATGTTGGTGTAAGCATTGCGTATTTTTAGTGTGGATTTGAAATCAATCTAAAAAACAGTGGTTAAACAACAGAAATACTACACTTTGTTCTGTCACTTTTAATAGTCATGTATTGCTGTTCACCGCCTATAGATAGGCCGCTTAGAAAACGACCTACTAGACGCACTGATGCGAGTGAAATGCTGGAAGTGAGACAGAAAACTACTTTTCCCCCACTGTGTAATTTCATTTAAAAATTGTTATGGCAACCAGGATGACGGAAGGCCGCGTGCTGGCGGCGCAGTACAAGGCCTACCCATTTAGTGATTAGCAGCACTGACTTGGTTTGAATAACACCAACGAATCAAGCTTAGAACGATTTAATTAAATCATCCTTTAGTATTCAAATAACAATTAATAATAGTATTAACTTAATGAATAATATTGTGAACATTAAATAGCAATTGAACAAACTTGTACAATAAATTGCAGTTATTTTTTCATCTAAACACTGATGCGGAAATTGGAAGTTAGTCATGCCCGTGAAGTAAGGTAACTCAGCGGTGGAACGATTTCTCTCTGCTGCTAGAACCTCTACATGCGCTACATACAACACGCAGGTCACTAATTGTCCAGCACAATTATAATGTTAAAGTAATCAGAGACTGAGGCCGAAGGCCGACGTGATTGCAGCATAGCGTCTGACGGGGTAGGTACGCAAAGCTTGCAGGGGTTTCCTCTAGAAATAAACATAATTACAGTAACAATTTTGTTTATTTGTATTATTATTATTTATACTCATGTATAAGCCCAATTTAGACTATGTACAGTACATACAAACGCTGTCTTCATGGAATTACTACATTTTGCTTCTCACTTTTGGATATAACATGTTTTCGGAATTAACTATTTCTTTTTAACCAACTTTCTTATATCAGGTTTTTTATCGGAATGTGTTCTTGATTGAAATATCAGTTTGTAATATACCTGCTATTTTAAGTTCGTCTTTTATTGCACCAATGTATGATTTGGATTAAGATGCAAAAGTCATGATGGCATATTAATTGAATAAAAATGTAAAGTGATCTCCTGTCACAAAGTTAAGTCCAATCCATCGAGTCATCTAAGACCTGCCTCACTGATTTTGTTTATGCTGGCTAATCCTTCCGTAAAACTGCCCAGGGAACGCTCTGTAACTATGTGATCCATTTTTTGGATAGACTCCCCACAATCACTTGACTGATCTAGTGTCAATCCCCATTTATACTTTCAGTAATAGCATCTGCCAAAGCCAGTTCTGAATCGATTCAACAGTGTCCAATCCCTTACTGATTTGAGTACAGTAATTCCGACAAAACGCCCACTCTGAAAAGTGTTCGTTGTACTTGCATATTACTACATTTATTTGTCATAAAATAATGTTTATAATGTTAATTTTTTGAGGATGAAGTATTTAATGGCCTTTACCAGTGGTTTTGTTTCTGTACTTGGAGACATTATGTGCCAACTCAGTCACTCACTTCACTCGTTAATTTTGTAAGTTTTATTCACATTTCACGCTAAAATTGTTTTTAAAACAACCTCTTGTGTCAAGTTGCACCGTCCTAAGGTCTCCCTTTCGTATAGTAAATTGTAACAAAGGTTCAGACTAGTCGGCATTGTTGTATTTATTATCTAAGCTATTTTAGCTCTTTGAGAGAAAATCTTTTTAAAATCCTTTCGTGTTACGTATCTAGAGTCTATGAAGAGTATTTGTGCAAAATCATAGTCAAAAGCTTTATCATTCTTAAGAAAAATTTGATCAGTCAGTCATTGGTATTTGGCTTTTAAATGTATTGGTTTTTAGAAACACCACTTCTTCATTATGGTACTAACTGTAATGTTCCAAAAACATTTCTACTAACTGTAATAGAAAAATCAATTCTCTATTTATAAGTAAGGTTGATATTATTTCAAGTACAAGAATCAAGCAGCTCTAGGTTATCAATTTCCAGTAAAACTGAAAGGACATCTGCATGGTGTTTTATGCCTCAAGTTGTTAAAGTTGGAAAACACTCAATTGGAAAGGATCCAATCGGTCCTGCATCCTGAATTAAACAACTTCTTACTTGGTTTGTATAATTCGTACAGCCGACTTCTTTATATTGATAGAATAAATACTCCTTACTTTTTGTCTCTTTACGTTTTATCGTGCAAGCAGAAAAGTGTAAAATAAAATTTAATAATGATTACCAAAATCTGTAGTAGAAGAACAAAACATTAATTTAGAATTTGAACCACGTGATTTATGACTAACTGTTTATGCCTGTGCCCTCAGAGTTCTCTTTTAAATTGAGGCATGACTCGTGTCGACCAGGCACTGGACCACAGTAGTTGCTATGTGCTTCTTATCCAATAGTATCCACTTTGATGGTGACCATTAGGTGGACGCTATATGAGATTGTAACCATCACTCAAACTTCTTCTCTCCAAGTAGTTGGACTACATCACTACAGCTGTGTTTAAATGCCGTACATAAATGTTCACTAGTGATAGTTAATCTGACAGATGATTTTAATAATCGAGTAATTTTATGTACCGACTTCTTCAACAATTGTGGTGGCTGTAGAATATTTTATGTAAAGGATTTAGTTTGATTAAATAAAAGCGATGTTAGCGTCTACAACTTTAGCAATTGACTTATCGTGTCTCGTGAAAGATGATGGGATTTTGATAAAAATCTGATTTTAGTTATTTTAAGTGTTTTTTTTTAATCAAGTACAATTATTGGAAGTGTTATATTTACATCTAATTTATATTAGGTTTCAATTAATAATAACATGTCTGAAACTTATGTCATGTATATTATAAGTTGCCAACAAACATACAACTCCATTGACCTTGGATTTGACAGTTAATTAATTTGATTAATGCTTATAAATGTGTTTTTTTACAGGTAAGAAACATCATGAGCCAAGTGGATCTTGTTACTGAGAACCTGTTTCCTGTTAAAAAAATAGGTAAGGGTGATTTAAATATTTTCTTTGTAAATCAGCGATTAGAGAATTGGGCTTACTTTATTAAACTAAACACCTACTTTGACTTTAACCTTGCCGCTATGACAAGATTTGATAAAAAATCAAATCAAATCTATTTATTCCATGAACAAACAAAACAAAGAACATAAAATATACTGGAAAAAGTCATACATGGGCCACAGGACCTGTGCGTGTGACGAATCCTTTCCAAGAATATAATAGCGCTTCACATAAAATTAAAAAAAATATACATGAATTCACGTTATCTGTAATGATATATAACAATAAATAATAATTTTGTACTTTATAAAAATAAATGAATTCAAACCAAAGAGAGTGAGGCCAGTCAAAGACAAGTTTTTGAAATAATTATAATGTATAGGTAAAGACGGGATTTACAGAAAAATTAGTTAAGAAGTTAAAGATATAAGAGAAAAGTAGACACATTATTTATAAACAGCTTCAATTTCACTATAAAACATACCATCTAGACAGTATATTATTACCAGCCAAGATAACATTTATCCATAGTTCATTTCAAGGAAATGTTAAGTAAGACAAAATGGTATAATGAGAAAATAACAATGAATGTTCTATGAAAGTAAGAACAAATTAAAATAGCCTGTAAGTCAAATGTTTGACTTTCAATAAAAAGGGGCTGACGGTTCGATTAAGTATTAAAGTTTTGTTTGAAAGTCGAATAGGTATCAATTACATTTTATGTTAGAGCATCAGTAAAGGCCTGATAAGAAACTCAGACTGTCCGGGTCCGACACCAAGCAACCAGGTGGTGATAAGTATCTTGTAGTCATTGAGCGGTACCTGCACGTTTCTAATCTCCTCTTGAATGTTTCTGTACAAGATATTTGCTAAATAATATGCATTCGTCAGATTTAAAGTTTTAGAACCTGCAATCCTATGTTTGTGGTAGCCCTTGTTTGATAGTTATGTATTGTTGGCGTAATTGTGAAATTTGTATTTGCACAAATACAAAAAAAGAACTGTTTCAATATACAATTGTCGCAATGAAAGCAACTGTGTATCTTAAAATAATAGGCCTACCTCTTATGTTTTGTTTAACCCAGCTTTCAGTAAACATTTTTGTATGACATTCAGCGGTTCAATGAGGGTTTTACACGTTCCTCCCCATGCTATTATGCCATAAGATAAAAACAAATATTATTTTACGTAGGCGGGATTTCACCATATTTATATGGTGTTCATATACCAGTTTTGGTGCTAACAGTTATCTTTGCTATTTGTCTGTTATTGCAGAGTAATTAAGGCAATTTATTAATTCGGTATAGTAGTTACTTCGTTGAGATTTCTCCAGTGAACGCGAAGCATACAGAACATCTAGTGATAGTATTTTGTGTGTTTTATAACACGACTAAAACTCCATAAATTGCCATCAAGTTGATTTGGAAAAATCACGAAAATGTATACATTTAGGTTAAATTCCATTCTTTAAGTTTCCTATGTTTAAAGTAGATCGCTTTGATATTCAATAGGATCATAGCTAATCGGTTGATTTGATGAATACTTATTCATGTATTACAATCTCATATTAATTGTGCCAAGTAAAACTGACAGCTTACCTCAATAACTGTATCGGTATTTATTTAATTAAATTATTAAAACTTGATTTCTTGATTGAAAAAATAGGTAATTTATTTTTGTCGTAGGCTCTATGTGTCAAAAATCGAATATAATTGTATCACATTCTTTGACACATTCATAAAACATAAGACTAGTCTGTATACAAACCTAATATGTGTAACAGTTGTTCGATTATTGTTTAAAGAAACTATTGTATTTCCCTACATTTAGATTCGATCGACTCCATATTCAAGTGTGATAGAAAGTATAGTTGATTAAGTCATTGAAGAGGATTGCCGAAATGGCAAATACTTAACTGTCTGGTTAGCTTTTACTTTGCTATCACTTTGCAAATACAGGATGGACAAAATTTTGAAATGCTTTCACAACTTTTGTATGACTTCACTTGTAAAAGTGAAATATTTTACATGATCTTGATTACAAAGAACATACTTTTTTACCACCAGCAACATTTCCTCTTTTCAGGGGGATGGCTCACGAGGAGTTGAACGAAAATCTTCAACGTAAGCCTAGGTCGAGTTTGGTTTCAAATGAAAGGTCAATTCAAGAGAAATAAATTGCTGCAAACCGGTCTTCGAAAGGTTTATCCTTTCTAGAGTAGCAGTTATTTGAATTTCAAAGTTAATAATTTTATCAATATTATTTATTCGCTATTCAATAACGGTTTTAAGTAAGTTAATCTGATCAAAAATTATAATTTATGGAACACAATTAAAAAAAATCAAACTATCAAATTATCTATGGAAAAAATAACTTTGTTGAGAAAGCGTTTCCATATTTTTTCCACCCGTATAATCTTGCAGTTGGACTTCTGTAATTATAAATGATGTTAATTCTTTGCCAGTGTTAACCCATTTGGCAGTATGCTTCCTCTCGGAGCCCCGAGCCAGGACTGGGTATTTGGCACGCTAGGCCTACTTCAAGTGTTCTCCAGGTTTCATTAGAACGAAACACGGGATAACAGTGCCAAGGATTTTAGCACTGATCTTTTAAATGGTACAACCTTTAAATAACTCAGTGCATATATGGCCCAGGTACCATGTTTACTATTGTCTAAAAGTTATTTTTTGGGATTGGATTGTTCATGATCGGTAAAAATTGTTGAACATTTCCAACGTTTAAAGGAATAAACAAAACGTGTTGACAGGTATAAAACGTGTTGACAGGTATAAAACGTGTTGACAGGTATAAAACGTGTTGACAAGTATAGAACGTGTTGACAGGTATAAAACCTTCTGCCGTCTTCAAGTGTTACTTACTACTTAAGCCTACTTTTACTATTTTTTTCCAAATCATAGTATGTTTAATTGAAATGTGGCTATGGAAAATTAGTTAACAGTGTAGAACTTTCCTTTGCCTCATCTACAAGTAATCGTAAAATAATTTAATATTGACACATTTTTTTAATTTTTGGGTTAATAAACAATGGATAGTGAAATATAAACTTCAAGTATTGATAATTATCTACTTCCAACAACATAGGCATGTATACACTAAATGTAGATAACAGGAAGTGTTCCTTTTCTGGAGTTGTTTCTTTGTGGCTGTTTACTATAGATGTGAAACAAGTAAATATTTTATAGGTTTTTATGTGTAAATGTTAGTGGCTTAATATTAGTTGATTTAAGTTGTAGAGGTTGGCTTTGATTTGTAGACATAAAATAAAATGATCATAAACTTTTAAACCACGTTCATAAACTGTTTCAAGCACACTCCTTGTTTTCCTAGTCAAATATTATATTTGAATGGTTTGACTAGTTACTTATTGTAGACCACACGTAATACGAAAAAATGTATATAGACTCGGCTAACTGCATATTGTATATTGCATCCAATACACTAAATGTATAGACTCCGCTAACTGCATATTGTATATTACATCCATTACACTAAATGTATAGACTCGGCTAACTGCATATTGTACGTATATTGCATCCAATACACTAAATGTATAGACTCGGCTAACTGCATATTGTATATTACATCCATTACACTAAATGTATAGACTCGGCTAACTGCATATTGTATATTACATCCATTACACTAAATGTATAGACTCGGCTAACTGCATATTGTACGTATATTGCATCCAATACACTAAATGTATAGACTCGGCTAACTGCATATTGTATATTACATCCATTACACTAAATGTATAGACTCGGCTAACTGCATATTGTATATTACATCCATTACACTAAATGTATAGACTCGGCTAACTGCATATTGTATATTGCATCCAATACACTAAATGTATAGACTCGGCTAACTGCATATTGTATATTGCATCCAATACACTAAATGTATAGACTCGGCTAACTGCATATTGTACGTATATTGCATCCAATACACTAAATGTATAGACTCGGCTAAATGCATACTGTATATTGCATCCAATACACTAAATGTATAGACTCGGCTAACTGCATATCGTATATTTCATCCATTACACTAAATGTATAGACTCGGCTAACTGCATATTGTACGTATATTGCATCCAATACACTAAATGTATAGACTCGGCTAACTGCATATTGTACGTATATTGCATCCAATACACTAAATGTATAGACTCGGCTAACTGCATACTGTATATTGCATTCAATACACTAAATGTATAGACTCGGCTAACTGCATATTGTACGTATATTGCATCCAATACACTAAATGTATAGACTCGGCTAACTGCATACTGTATATTGCATTCAATACACTAAATTTATGGACTCGGCTAACTGCATATTGTACGTATATTGCATCCAATACACTAAATGTATAGACTCAGCTAACTGCATATTGTATATTACATCCAATACATACATTCGATTCATGATATATTGTTGATCACACTTAGGACATGAAAGGTTTACAGAGGTAAAACTATATTCAATTGTTGAACACACATAGTTAGTAGGCCTAAATCAATTGTACAACATTTTATTATGTATTGATAATTAACCATTAAACTTAAATACAATATATATAGAGGCAAGTTTGTTTCTTCATTGTAGATTACACATGTACGAGATGTATATTTACAAATTTTATAAGTTTTACTCATTTATAATACATTGTTAATTGCACTATTATACTATTCAGCAATTATATACATATGGAGTTCTAGTATTTGAATCGTACGGAAAATTATATTTAGATTTTGAATCTACACAACTTCCCTCACTTGTTCGGTGTCCATATATTGTAATTAACAGTAATAATACATGATAAATAACAATAGTAAAGGGTTTACTTTGCTATTGTTGAAATTGAAAGGGAAGACACGGAATAGTTTTAATTTAGAAAGACCATAAAGCAGTGTAAATGGCACATGCAAAGACCGCATGCACGCTATTACCTTTAAGTGATAGTCGTGAACTTGCACTGGCGAGGGTTTACAACTGATCTCCGACTGCACTTACGGAACTTAACCACTCAATTTCCCAAAGTGCTGTATTTATGAGACCACGCGAGGACTTTGAAGTACCAATGATAATTAGAAATAATTCTCAGGATCGTTTTACATTTGTAAAACTAGAAAGTTAATTTCAGTGTCGTGTTGAAATTATAGAGTTTGACTTAGACGGTAGTAGCAATAATAGAATCGAATATACAGATGAGTGCGTTTGAGTGAATGATATGTTTAGAGTGACTTTTTGTAAAATCGCGAAGCGTAACTCTAAGTTTATTATCTCCTGCGTGTAACTGAACGTGATGTTTCGGTATCATATCTCATGTTGTATCAATTATACGTCACAGATGATACTGAAAGTATTTAATTGGTCGACCGAAAATTGAGAAAACCATGGGTTTCCATCATACTTATCTTGGGAAGGATGATTTCAGTAATTAGCGACGCCAGTAGAGCCCCAAGCTATCCAGCAGGTTCGAGCATGGACTCAGCTGTCATGACCATCCCTGCCTCGTCCAAACTAGTTTGATACGTCTCTAAGACCATAGGACCATTTCAGTCCTGTATCGAACATACAGAGGGGAAATTAGGTCCCCCAACCAAATTTTTCTTCGAGGACTCATTTGATTGATTTCAGCAGGAATCAACTGTACTCTATAAAATGATCAGATTTCCGAATTAATTGGTTTCCCATGAAGAATATGTGGATAATAATCTCTGAGGAGTTGGTCATTAACTAAAGTACACAGTACCGTAAATGAAATAAAATTACAATGATTAATTATTTACACAGTACAAATGAAAGTTACACAAGACTTATATATTACAATATAAGTAAAAATATACTGCAATACAAATACAAAATGCACAAATATACGAAAATACAAGCACAATATCCACAAATATACTAAAATACAAGCACAAAATGCAACACATATTTACAATATAAGTACACAATTTTGGGCGAGCCGGTGGCCGAGCGGTCTAAGGCGTCAGGACTTCGAGCTTGGGTTAGAGATAGCGCAGGTTCGAATTCGGCCTAGACTGGAAATATTTATCAGCAATGTTCACCTTGTACTGTACTGGTTCGCCCCCTTACTCAGTCTGAATAAGGCCCTCGCACAGATCAATAGACTACCAGGAATAGACAGCGTTAGGTTAAGAAGATGAATATGCCTCTCCTTATTAAAAAATAAAAAAAAAAAAAATGCTCAACTATTATGGTCATCGATTTCGGTGAACTACGCTCATCTTCCTCAGATCAGTGGGATTCACAAAATAATTCTTGTATATTTGTGCATTTTGTACCTATATTGTAAATATTATTGTTGTGTGACGCTTACTGGTACTGTATATGTACCAACACGTATTACGCTAATTAAAAAAACTAATTATTGATAACCCATTGGTTTCAAAAGTGATACAAGAAGCCTCGGGAAGGACATAAAACATGGAAAAAGACCTGGCGAGAAAATAAGTCTACGATTAGGAACCTTGAACATCAGAACGTTAAGAGGGAAGGTCTCCACTAATGACATAAGAGGTGATTGATATGCTGAAAAGGAGAAGTTTGGATGTTCTGGGAATAGTGGAAGTGAGGTGGAAATGTGAAGGAAGAAAGGAATTGAAAGAAGGTTTCACTCTGTATTGGAAGAGAAATTACGAAGGGTCAAGAAATGGAGTTGACTGGGTAATGAGGAGGGATATAATAGCAGAAGTTCTTGGAGTGAATGAGAGATTGATAAAAACAAAAGTTAGTTAAAGGGTCAACACCTGAAGTTACTACAAGTGTAGTAGAATTTGAGGAAGCAGTGAAGAAAATGAATACAGGAAAGGCAGCGGGGGTGGATGAGTAACCAATTGAGCCAGTGTAAGGGGCTGGTGCAATAGGCATGAAATGGCTATATAGAGTGTTTAAAGTAGTGTGGAATGAAAAGAAGACGCCAGATGATTGGAAAAAAGCAGCAATAATCCCAATTTTCAAAAAAGGAGACAGAAAAGATTTCAGGAATTACAGAGGGATAGCTTTAATGAGCCACTGTGCAAAGTTATAGGAAAAAATACTGAAAAAAAGAATAAGAAAATGGAGCGGAATCGTGGACAATGAAGAAGAGGGATAAAAGCAAGATTCAAGCAAGTGAAATGAGATTTTTTAGGGCAAGAAAAGGAATTACCAAGCGATATAGAATAAGAAACGAGACAATAAGAGATAGCTTAGGAGAAGAACCGCTGCAATAAGGGATAGAAAGAGGAAGATTTAGATGGTTCGGGCATGTGAACAGGATGAACGAAAAGCGGATCCCGAAGAAATGGTTAAAATATTACATTCAAGGAAAGAGACCGAGAGGAAGACCAAGAGACAGATGGAGAGTGTATTGAAGAGAGGTGAAGTGTGGAAAGACATCATGGAAGAGAGAATACGGGAAGACAATAAGTGGTGGAGAGGATTTTGTACCAGGCACACCCGGTGACGACTGGAAACTGCAGAAGATGATGATTTAATTATTGACATAAAATCATTTTTCGATGCAAAACAGCAAGTTTCGGGGAGAACGATAAGTTTGATCGGAACTGTTCGATTGACTCAATGATAAAATCGACCATAAACTATAACAACTAAACACAATGACAATTGTTTTTTTACTGTAAGGACACGCTAAGAATTACCGATTGATATTTAGGGATGCGTTAATTATGGCTGAGAGGTGACGTAAACTTTCGTGCACAAGGAGAATGCTTCTTCGAACACGTTTTGCAAGATATTATCGCAGAGTGAGTCACATGAATTAAGATCAAACGCTTGTTAATGTCTTTACCACATAGAACAATTTACAAGATTGATGATGCATAACCGAAAGGACCCCGTGAGAACTCCTGGTGTGGTGGAAATGATCCATACTTTGCACTTTATGAAGTAAATTGATAACAGGATAAATAGTATAAGTAAATACAGGATATAATCTCGGAAATATTTCACATAGTTAATTAGTATTCCTGATATAATAAGTAACAACATACAAAGTACTGATTTCCTCTGTATGTATAATATCTTTTAGGGTTTACACTCAAATTCAACTGGCTTTTTCTATATAACATACCTTTCAAGATTTACATATAAATGTATTTATTACAACTTCGATCGTCAAGGTATGACCGAATAAGGATTTCTAATGATGTTTTATCAAGAGGGGGAAACAATTAAAACATGTAGATTTACCCTTAACACCAACTTCGTTTGTCACCATAACTTGTTTGCTTTTTTTCACTTTCAAGACTGTTATTATTTTATCTGTTATGAGAGTTTGTATATGAGCGAATAATTTAGTCATATTCGCCAGAGTGTAGATGAGCGAATGTAGTCATTGTTACAAACTAAGGCCGACTGTGTCTTAGAAAGTGTCATTAATTAATAGCCCATTGACAAATGAAAGGCGGTACATTTGAAGAGGAGATAAGCTGATCTCTTTCATAATTTGTAATAACTCTAATTGGGATCAATATGAGGACCTTATGAAGTTGGATTTTAATCAGCTATGGTTAACCATAACACTATTTATTTATTTATTCGTAAGGCGCCGATCGCCAAGATGCGGGAGAATATGGATTTCCAAAGAGTATTGATGAGGGTGGTCTGATATTCAAAAGACCGATACAGACCTGCTTTTGTGAATCCCTCTGGTCTGAGGAAGCTGAGCGAGGTTCACCGAAATCGATCACCATAATATTTGTGCATTTTGTACTTGTATTGTAATATATTTGTGCATTTTGTGCTTATATTGCAATACATTTGTGTTGTGTGACGTTTACTTGTACTGTATATAAGATAATCTAATTTTGCGATTTTAGTCCAGTAGTTTCACAAGCTAAGGGGAATTTCTTACAAGGAGTTATGTTCGCTTATGTTTTCCTTAAGCTAACGTTGATACAGAATAAAATATAAAGGGGATCTTGAACTAAAGAATCTTGTTACATTTTAGTTAGTAGTGCAGTTACATCGGATTACGCACCAACGATGTAAATAATTGATTTACAGTAGTGTGTACTTTAGATAATGACCTAAACTTCGGAGATCTCCATCCACGTATTGTTCATGAGAAACCAATTAATTCAGGCATCTGATCCTTTTATAGAGTAAGTTACAGTTGATTGCTCCTACAATCGGAAGAATCCTTGAAGGGAAATTGTAGTCTGGAGGCTAAATCTTCTTTGTGGTATGTTAGAGTTTTAAGAGGAGACACGAGGTTTTGTTGTGTAATTTGCTAAAAGTTAAAGTTGCGTTTCATTAAAAAAAATATTTGTAGCCAATAAAATTGGCCGATAGGTCTTTTAGTAAATTCCCAACTTCTTATTCCATCCCGATTTAAGTCAAACAAATCGGGAAACCAGCTTACTTCCATTAGTTTACTTCTTTTAGGATCAATAAAATAAGTAACGATGCCGTCTAGAAAAAAATGTGGTATAGCTAGTAACCAAGACCACATTCACTCATATACATTCATAACGCTAATTCTTCCCTATGCCTTACGATTATGTTGTTCAATTATGCTGTTTTAATAATAAATAAAATAAATTAATAACGAAGTGAAATAGGTCGATTTCATACTTCATATAACACAAGTAATTATTGCTATTATCAGCCCATCATTACGGGAGATTCAGCATTTTTAAATGAACCCAACGTTAATGTAAATAGCAATGTGTGTTCTTCTTATTTGTTCTTTAACAACGTAAGCAACTGTAAAAATAACGTTTTACGGAGAAGAAGGTTTTTGTACGATACAGTACGTAAATAACAATATAAAATATAGTCATGTACCTCACGTATCGCATCTTTTACATATAAAACAAGACGAATGAGCCATTAATTCAATAGTAGGTCATTTCATAAACTCCTCGACAACCTTTTGGCTTCCTCAGTAAGAAAAACACTTTAGATAACGGTCCCTATATCACTTTCCCTCCAACACGCCTCAACAACCTCTTGGCTTCCTCAGTAAGTAAAGCACTTTAGATAACGGTCCCTACATCACTTTCCCACCAACACGCCTCAACAACCTCTTGGCTTCCTCAGTAAGGAAAGCACTTTAGATAACGGTCCCTATATCACTTTCCCTCCAACACGCCTCAACAACCTCTTGGCTTCCTCAGTAAGTAAAGCACTTTAGATAACGGTCCCTACATCACTTTCCCACCAACACGCCTCATCAACCTCTTGGCTTCCTCAGTAAGGAAAGCACTTTAGATAACGGTCCCTACATCACTTTTCCACCAACACGCCTCAACAACCTCTTGGCTTCCTCAGTAAGGAAAGCACTTTAGATAACGGTCCCTACATCACTTTCCCACCAACACGCCTCAACAACCTCTTGGCTTCCTCAGTAAGTAAAGCACTTTAGATAACGGTCCCTACATCACTTTCCCACCAACACGCCTCAACAACCTCTTGGCTTCCTCAGTAAGGAAAGCACTTTAGATAACGGTCCCTACATCACTTTCCCACCAACACGCCTCAACAACCTCTTGGCTTCCTCAGTAAGGAAAGCACTTTAGACAACGGTCCCTACATCACTTTTCCACCAACACGCCTCAACAACCTCTTGGCTTCCTCAGTAAGTAAAGCACTTTAGATAACGGTCCCTACATCACTTTTCCACCAACACGCCTCAACAACCTCTTGGCTTCCTCAGTAAGGAAAGCATTTTAGATAACGGTCCCTACATCACTTTCCCACCATCACGTCTCAGCAACCGCTTGGTTTCCTCAGTAAGTAAAGCACTTTAGATAACGGTCCCCACATCACTTTCCCACCAACACGCCTCAACAACCTCTTGGCTTCCTCAGTAAGTAAAGCACTTTAGATAACGGTTCCCACATCACTTTCCCACCATCACGTCTTAGCAACTGCTTGGCTTCCTCAGTAAGTAAAGCACTTTAGATAACGGTCCCTACATCACTTTCCCACCATCACGTCTTAGCAACCGCTTGGCTTCCTCAGTAAGTAAAGCACTTTAGATAACGGTCCCTACATAACTTTCCCACCATCACGTCTTAGCAACCACTTGGCTTCCTCAGTAAGTAAAGCACTTTAGATAACGGTCCGCACATCACTTTCCCACCATCACGTCTTAGCAACCGCTTGGCTTCCTCAGTAAGTAAAGCACTTTAGATAACGGTCCCCACATCACTTTCCCACTATCACGTCTTAGCAACCGCTTGGCTTCCTCAGTAAGTAAAGCACTTTAGTTAACGGTCCCCACATCACTTTCCCACCATCACGTCTTAGTAACCGCTTGGCTTCCTCAGTAAGTAAAGCACTTTAGATAACGGTCCCCACATCACTTTCCCACCATCACGTCTTAGCAACCGCTTGGCTTCCTCAGTAAGTAAAGCACTTTAGATAACGGTCCCCACATCACTTTCCCACCATCACGTCTTAGCAACCGCTTGGCTTCCTCAGTAAGTAAAGCACTTTAGATAACGGTCCCTACATCACTTTTCCACCAACACGCATCAACAACCTCTTGGCTTCCTCAGTAAGTAAAGCACTTTAGGTAACGGTCCCCACATCACTTTGCCACCATCACGTCTTAGCAACCGCTTGGCTTCCTCAGTAAGTAAAGCACTTTAGATAACGGTCCCTACATCACTTTCCCACCATCACGTCTTAGCAACCGCTTGGCTTCCTCAGTAAGTAAAGCACTTTAGATAACGGTCCCTACATCACTTTCCCACCATCACGTCTTAGCAACCGCTTGGCTTCCTCAGTAAGTAAAGCACTTTAGATAACGGTCCCTACATCACTTTCCCCCCCAACACGCCTGAACAACCTTTTGGCTTCCTCAGTAAGTAAAGCAATTTAGATAACGGTCCCTACATCACTTTTCCACCAACACGCATCAACAACCTCTTGGCTTCCTCAGTAAGGAAAGCACTTTAGATAACGGTCCCCACATCACTTTCCCACCATCACGTCTTAGCAACCGCTTGGCTTCCTCAGTAAGTAAAGCACTTTAGATAACGGTCCCTACATCACTTTCCCCCCCAACACGCCTGAACAACCTTTTGGCTTCCTCAGTAAGTAAAGCACTTTAGATAACGGTCCCCACATCACTTTTCCACCAACACGCCTCAACAACCTCTTGGCTTCCTCAGTAAGGAAAGCATTTTAGATAACGGTCCCCACATCACTTTCCCACCATCACGTCTTAGCAACCGCTTGGTTTCCTCAGTAAGTAAAGCACTTTAGATAACGGTCCCTACATCACTTTCCCCCCCAACACGCCTTAACAACCTCTTGGCTTCCTTAGTAAGTAAAGCACTTTAGATAACGGTCCCCACATCACTTTCCCACCATCACGTCTTAGCAACCGCTTGGCTTCCTCAGTAAGTAAAGCACTTTAGATAACGGTCCCCACATCACTTTCCCACCATCACGTCTTAGCAACCGCTTGGTTTCCTCAGTAAGTAAAGCACTTTAGATAACGGTCCCTACATCACTTTTCCACCAACACGCCTCAACAACCTCTTGGCTTCCTCAGTAAGTAAAGCACTTTAGATAACGGTCCCCACATCACTTTCCCCCCAACACGCCTCAACAACCGCTTGGTTTCCTCAGTAAGTAAAGCACTTTAGATAACGGTCCCTACATCACTTTTCCACCAACACGCCTCAACAACCTCTTGGCTTCCTCAGTAAGTAAAGCACTTTAGATAACGGTCCCTACATCACTTTCCCACCATCACGTCTTAGCAACCGCTTGGCTTCCTCAGTAAGGAAAGCACTTTAGATAAGGTCCCCACATCACTTTCCCACCATCACGTCTTAGCAACCGCTTGGCTTCCTCAGTAAGTAAAGCACTTTAGATAACGGTCCCCACATCACTTTCCCACCATCACGTCTTAGCAACCGCTTGGCTTCCTCAGTAAGTAAAGCACTTTAGATAACGGTCCCCACATCACTTTCCCACCATCACGTCTTAGCAACCGTTTGGCTTCCTCAGTAAGGAAAGCACTTTAGATAAGGTCCCCACATCACTTTCCCACCATCACGTCTTAGCAACCGCTTGGCTTCCTCAGTAAGTAAAGCACTTTAGATAACGGTCCCCACATCACTTTCCCACCATCACGTCTTAGCAACCGCTTGGTTTCCTCAGTAAGTAAAGCACTTTAGATAACGGTCCCTACATCACTTTCCCACCATCACGTCTTAGCAACCGCTTGGCTTCCTCAGTAAGGAAAGCACTTTAGATAAGGTCCCCACATCACTTTCCCACCATCACGTCTTAGCAACCGCTTGGCTTCCTCAGTAAGGAAAGCACTTTAGATAACGGTCCCCACATCACTTTCCCACCATCACGTCTTAGCAACCGCTTGGCTTCCTCAGTAAGTAAAGCACTTTAGATAACGGTCCCCACATCACTTTCCCACCATCACGTCTTAGCAACCGCTTGGTTTCCTCAGTAAGGAAAGCACTTTAGATAAGGTCCCCACATCACTTTCCCACCATCACGTCTTAGCAACCGCTTGGCTTTCTCAGTAAGGAAAGCACTTTAGATAACGGTCCCCACATCACTTTCCCACCATCACGTCTTAGCAACCGCTTGGCTTCCTCAGTAAGTAAAGCACTTTAGATAACGGTCCCCACATCACTTTCCCACCATCACGTCTTAGCAACCGCTTGGCTTCCTCAGTAAGTAAAGCACTTTAGATAACGGTCCCCACATCACTTTCCCACCATCACGTCTTAGCAACCGCTTGGTTTCCTCAGTAAGTAAAGCACTTTAGATAACGGTCTCTACATCACTTTCCCCCCAACACGCCTCAACAACGTACCTTTTTTGGTTACGTTAAACACAAATACGATCAATAAATGTTTATCATGGTATCCGTTATGCAGCGTCTCTCTCTATTGTGTCAAATGCGTAACTATGGCAAAATACGCATGATAACTTTTATTACATGTCAATCCTCAATAAGTCGCTTAATTGTCTGTGATCAAGTAGGTCCACATATATACTTGATTGGTCGTCAAATTTTTATTGATAATCAGAAATGTAATATATATATATATAAAACAATCGTGATAAACGAGTTTTATGAAGTTGAACGTCTGTATTTCAGTCCCTAATCATCGAAGGCCAACTATGCTAAATCAAACTTCTTATAAATAGGGATGGCAACGATATATCGTTAAATATATTTCAATATATCCATATATTAGTATCGATTATTTCTTTCGATAATATTGGCCATGTCTATATTTCGGTCTGATTTATCATATCAGTAAATATTGACATTGTTCTCTTTCCTTAAAATCAACACGATTTGATAAAAACACATTTAAATTGCCTCTTATGCGTACAAAATATGCATTGAAATAATACAATAGCTTTATTTCGTTTTTTACGTGAGGCTAACACACTAAAATGTAGTTTATTGTAGGCTAGTGGGTGGAAGTTTAGTGTTGATAAGAAGCCTAATGGCATTTTTAAATGTGAAAAACAAAAATAACAATGATATTACATCATTCTTTTATAATTAACATAATAATTAAAAGTATAGTTATTCTCATTTTGATTTTTTTTTCATTCAACCCCACAGACGACAACTTCTTTGTGTAGATAAATGTATTTAATTTTTAAATTCAGTTGGCTATTCTAAATAGTGACAGCAAAACATAAGTGTATTTTTGGTTAAAGTGACATAAGATTTAATTTTTAATTTTAATAGATAACTCATTTTCAATGCAATGTATCGGTTATCAGTCATATCGATATTTTTCCTTCGATATTACCTTTAGATCGAATATTTGGTTTGCGATATATCGATTTGTTGAAAATATTTGCCATTCTTACTTATGAAACTTGCTTGATAACTATACTCAGCTGAGTGTGAGAAAAACTATGAGCGGGCAACTACCTCAGTCTATACTCACTTCGTTATTCAGGAAACACCATACGTAAACGAAAATTGAGGACGACGAGGCTCCGAAGTTGGAGCCCCTAAGTCTCTCTACGAGATCGAGCTAAGGTACAAGCAGTGTCTCCTTTAGAAGCCACAAAGACCAAGTCGCTCAATGGATTCTAGACTGATACACCTGATGAAGCCGTGCCACGAGAGTAAGGGCCGAGATCTACGATCATTCAGGGTCACTCGTTTGTCCGTAGTTCGATCCCAGCTACTATTAGGGGGATTAGGGGGCGTAGTCCCCAACGAGCAAAGCTAATTTAAGCTACAATTATTTACAAATACGTACATTTATAATGAACTCGTTGTTGACAGACAGACTCCACATTTTTGTCATACAAGTGACTTGATATTCAAACATGGCTAATAGCCTGTAATTTTTGTACACTTAGTCATATGGCGTGGGAGTTACACTTGTTAAACTGCCAGACTGATTACGCAACAATTTTTAAGGATTTACTTTTCCACCAATTTTTCAACCATTGTTTAAACTATTACTAAATTTCAAATAGTTTGTAGTAGTTCAGAGATATTTTTGCTTGTGGACAAAAGCTAACTAACCTTACAATAAAACATTTATATAGTTTTTCTTGGTAAAATTTTTTTCCAGATTAGGCAAGATTTTTAAAAAGATGTAACATATTTTTTAATTGTATATGTAGGCCTATTGAAGCAGTAGTAGGTATATGAAATATGGTATGTTGGTTCTTAAACAGTTCTTTGTATAACACTGTGATACAAAATACTCGTGGGTTTCTGAGGAATCGTTTTTGAACAGTATCTTAGATAAAATAAGTAAATTATATTTTATTTAAAAAATACGCAAAAAAATCTAGCTATTTGAAAATGTAAAAACTTTTTTAACGTTTAAATATTTAGTGTGTATAATGATCATAACATGCGTCCATATACAATCGTAGTAACAGTGGAAGTGGGATTGTTATCACCCAGGAGGTGACGTGGGCACGCTGATGGCTGATAATGGGACAATGCTATCGTGCCGCGCCAAATAACACACTTACATACATCTAATGTACAAGTGAAAGTAAAAGCTCACTCAGTCACTCTCTTATTGATCACTTATTCACCAACTGTCGCAAAATATGTGAGATAGTAAATAGGAAACGTAGGTACAGTAGCTTATTTGGGTACCATATTGCCCACAAAATTCCCGATGGGGAGGGGGGCAAACAAAAAACTATGTACACTACTCCTTAGACTCACACTTCCCTCATGACACCCTGGGCCTACTTTACGTAAACAACTTCTTGTGACTACACTTCCCACACTATTCAATTGACCTACTCTACGTACACAACTCCTTGGTTCCACACTTCCTACTTGACTCCATGGATCTACTCTACATCCATAACTCCTTGGGCCCACTCTCTCCAAACGACTCCATGGGCTTGCTTTACGTATACATCTCATTGGGCCTACACTTCCAACATGATTTCATGAGCCTGATCTGCACACATAACTCCTTGGACCCCCACTCCCCAAACAACTCCATGGGCCTACTCAATTTACACAACTACTTGTTCCCATACTTCCCATTTGACTCCATGGACCAACTCTACGCACACAACTTCTTGGTCCCACAAATCCATCACGACTCTATGTGCCTACTCTAATTATACAACTCCTTGAGCCCACACCTCGAACACTTGCTTGGTCCTAGTCAACCCACTTGACTTCATTTCCATTGGCCTACCCTTGTGTACATACCTCTTTTGGCCCACTAGTATTGAAAAGGATTTGAATTCCTAGGCCCAAACAGCTTTTTGGAATGCTTTGCCAAAATTGGTAGTATTTCAAGTGTGTGAATATTATTTCCACATTGGTTACATGAGGTATTTTTTCTCGCTAGTATTCAATAATAATTTAACTAGTTGTAGGACTATATAGACAAATGATTATCACGTGAATACTGCCTGTTTTTAATGAGGTAGTAGTGCTCATGCCATGATCCGTTGTATATAAATAAATAAGTGGATCGAATGTGCCATTTTTTATACAGCACAAACTACAATCCAACAATGGACTAAGTGAGTTAAATATGAAGTGCAAAAATCACGATAATTCTGTAAATCTGTGGGCAAAGTATATCAAAGTATAAAGTTTTTTTATTGTGAATTAATATATTTTACGTGTTTCGTAGTTCATTCATAAGTGAAGTTATAGATAATTTATTTGTAGCTGTGTGTACGGAACCAGTATTTGATACATTTTTCATTATAAATGTGGTCGAGGAATTGTGTTGTCTTGGTTCCATCTGCCAGCAGCACAATCAATCCCGACCTGTCACAGTAATACACTTGCTGGGCCAAATGATCTATGACTGCTTACTAATGTACCACTCTAAGCTGTGATTAATGGTCTTCAAGACGGGTTTACAATGATGACGACATGCTTGGCATTACCCTTCTTTTGACCGAACTATCTTCCATAGTGGCTATAATAGGTCCCATGGAGCCACACGACATAGCGATCCATAACTGCATGTAAACGAATTAATGTAACTTAGGGGTGGATCCCTGAGGTGGGCTGTACTGTCTCAGGTAATCCTGGTGTCGTTGCGTAGGATTACCTGAGGGACCGTGGGCTGCTGTACGAGACTGAAGAAGGCAGAAGAACTAAGGAGCTCACTGACGGAGCGCCACAGGGCTCGATTCTCGGTCCCGACCTCTGGGACATCTAGTTCGACGGCTTGCTTCGCTTTGAGATGCCTCATGGTGTGTTTCTGGTCGACTACGCTAATGACGTGGCCACCGTCCTCACGGAGAGGACTCCTGAGTTAGCGCAGCTCCACCCGAATCTGGTGATGCCATTCTTCTGTACGGCGCGGAAGTCTGGGCTGGTGCGATGAAGGTGTAGTAAGCGCGTGCTGGCAGTGC
This sequence comes from Stictocephala bisonia, assembly GCA_035578905.1. Classification (NCBI taxonomy): domain Eukaryota; kingdom Metazoa; phylum Arthropoda; class Insecta; order Hemiptera; family Membracidae; genus Stictocephala; species Stictocephala bisonia. Next base: position 2,526,974 of record JAQJVL010000062.1, on the reverse strand, counting down.
AACGAAGAACAGCGTTAAGGGTCGTCTCAGTAGAGTAAAATTAAACCACAAAACTGACTTCAGAATGCACGAAGAAAGTGTCCCGTTTTCATAACCATTTAACGGGTTATGATCATTTACAAGTACGTGGCCATTAGTTGTTCAAGCCGCAGTTTTAGATGGATTTTAATTTGATTCAATAACTGTAGAATCTTGATAAAATTTGTAAACCCAGTAAAATTCATCCAAACACTTCAAAATGACCGCTGATTAAATCATCAACGATACTAAAATAAAAACAGGAATGACTGAAAAATTTCTGTTCCTTTTTTCATAGTAGGGCTTTGCTGGATTTAGCAAAATTTTCAGTTTTTCAACACATGTAACTGTCTTCTTAAAGAAAATGTAAGCCATAAACTCGTGTTATCGAAAAGAAATTAGAGTCATTGACGTATCTTCTAGACACCTCGCTGAGATGACGTAATTAAGGTGTTGAAATAATTCAGAATATATAAGTTTACACAACATTGGTTGCAAGAGGTGTTACTACAGTATTGTTTATGTATTATTTATTTATTTATTTTATTTCATGCAACAATACAGGCATAGACCCAATTACATTGAAGCAAAACATTTTGAACCCAATAAATATTTCATTCAACCAGCCAGTCTACACACTATTAAACAATTAATAAACAAGCATTACATATTTACAAGTTAAAAGGCCCAAGAACTTGATAAATATTTTATAAATATACAATAAATTGTTAATAAATAAATATGTAACAAATAATAATCAATATGAACTAAATAGTTAGCAAATATACAATATATAGGTAACAAATAATAATTAATATGAACTAAATAGTTAACAAATATACAGTAAATAGTTAATAAATATGCAATAAATAGGTAACAAATATAATAAATATGTAAAATATAATAATAAATATAAATAAATAGTTGACAGGTATACATTGAATAACTAATAAATATAAATGGGTAATAATTTATAGAACATAATTTAAATAAATTTGCATTAAATATTTAAAATAAAAAAAAACACAACACAACATGAACAATAATATTAATTAATTAAGGATTTATATTACAGAATCGGAAAAGAAAAGTTAAAAAAAAACATAATTCTATCGTAAAAAGTGACTCGTTGCAAATAAAAATAAAAAAAGTCTATTTTCATAAAATTTGTGTTTCCAGGTACATTTCACATTTTCCTTAAACATATTAATGGAATCACAAAAAACATAAAAAAAAAAAAAACGTATGTTTTACGTTACAGTGACATTGACTGCTAGCGAGCTGACTGTATTAGAGGGTTGTGCACTTAAAATTGAGCTAGACTGTAAAAGCAAGGCAACTGTAGAAGGGTTTTTGGGTATGATGTACATACTTAAGTAACCTCTACTATTAATTAAGGTGAGATCAATATAAATTAGCGTATGTTATACGTACTTATGTAGTCTCTACTAGTAAACTGTGTTCAAAAGGAATGTGTATGTTATACGTACTTATGTAGTCTCTACTAGTAAACTGTGTTCAAAAGGAATGTGTATGTTATACGTACTTACGTAGCCTCTACTTGTAAGGTGAGTTTAATAGGAATTAACGTATTTTGTACGTACTCACATCGTAATGATATTTGCTTTGTTTCAATTTCCTCCCCACACTACTTCTGTTTTAATATGTATTTTATTGAATAATGTAAATTGTATAATTTGTTTTGTGTCAACAAGTTATATAAAATAAATTTGCTATAGACAGTACTAAATGTTCTGCAAAGTATCTCTTACGATTATTTTTAAATATAAATAATTCATTCACATTCCGTGAACATATTTATTGTACATACGTTTGACGAATTATTAAAAACATTAAAAAGAAACAAATACATTACTGCAGAATGGACCGTACTTTTTTATTTGGAGACAATGTACATTTGTATTGAAACATTGAAATATTCCATCGGATTGTTGTAATTATGTTGTTAAAATTTCAGTAATCAGGAAGTGATCGATTCACGTACATCCAGGAAAGTGATATAAAATGTAAATTGAGTGATGTACTTACTACCTGCGGCGCATACTGTTTTAGCCATCGTTATTTATGCACGCTGCAAAGTAGACTGGTGGGACTCCGCATCTAGCAAACTCATTGGGCTAGGTTTGTACATTTACACCATAGGTTGGTGTTTTATTCGTCGTTATTTATGCACGCTGTAAAGTGCACTGGTGGAACTACCTTATCTACCAAACCTATTGGGCTACGTTTGTACATTTACACCATAGGTTGACATTTCAGTCGTCGTTATTTATGCACGCTGTAAAGTGCACTGGTGGAACTACCTTATCTACCAAACCTATTGGGCTACGTTTGTACATTTACACCATATGTTGGCGTTTCAGTCGTCGTTATTTATGCACGCTGTAAAGTGCACTGGTAGAACTACCTTATCTACCAAACCTATTGGGCTACGTTTGTACATTTACACCATATGTTGGCGTTTCAGTCGTCGTTATTTATGCACGCTGTAAAGTGCACTGGTGGAACTACCTTATCTACCAAACCTATTGGGCTACGTTTGTACATTTACACCATATGTTGGCGTTTCAGTCGTCGTTATTTATGCACGCTGTAATGTGCACTGGTGGAACTACCTTATCTACCAAACCTATTGGGCTACGTTTGTACATTTACACCATATGTTGGCATTTCAGTCGTCGTTATTTATGCACGCTGTAAAGTGCACTGGTGGAACTACCTTATCTACCAAACCTATTGGGCTACGTTTGTACATTTACACCATATGTTGGCGTTTCAGTCGTCATTATTTATACACGCTGTAAAGTGCACTGGTGGAACTACCTTATCTACCAAACCTATTGGGCTAGGTTTGTACATTTACACCATATGTTGGCGTTTTAGCCGTCGTTATTTATGCACGCTGTAAAGTAGACTGGTGGGACTCCCCATCTAGCAAACTCATTGGGCTAGGTTTGTACATTTACACCATAGGTTGGTGTTTTAGCCGTCGTTATTTATGCACGCTGTAAAGTGCACTGGTGGGACTACCGTATCTACCAAAATCATTAGGCTAGGTTTGTATATTTACACCATAGGTTGGTGTTTTAGCCGTCGTTATATATGCACGCTGTAAAGTCCACTGTTGGAACTACCGTATCTACCAAACCCATTGGACTAGGTTTGTACATTTACACCATAGGTTGGTGTTTTAATCGTCGTTATTTATGCACGTTGTAAAGTACACTGGTGGGACTCCGCATCTACCAAACCTATTGGGCTAGGTTTGTACATTTACACCATAGGTTGGCATTTTAGCCGTCGTTATTTATGCACGCTGTAAAGTAGACTGGTGGGACTTTCCATCTAGCAAACTCATTGGGCTAGGTTTGTACATTTACACCATATGTTGGCGTTTTAGCAGTCGTTATTTATGCACGCTATAAAGTGCACTGGTGGGACTACCTTATCTACCAAACCTATTGGGCTAAGTTTGTACATTAACACCATAAGTTGGCGTTTTAGCCGTCTTTATTTATGCACGCTGTAAAGTAGACTGGTGGGACTCCCCATCTAGCAAACTCATTGGGCTGGGTTTGTACATTTACACCATATGTTGGCGTTTTAGCCGTCGTTATTTATGCACGCTATAAAGTGCACTGGTGGGACTACCTTATCTACCAAACCTATTGGGCTAAGTTTGTACATTTACACCATAAGTTGGCGTTTTAGCCGTCGTTATTTATGCACGCTGTAAAGTAGACTGGTGGGACTCCCCATCTAGCAAACTCATTGGGCTAGGTTTGTACATTTACACCATATGTTGGCGTTTTAGCCGTGGTTATTTATGCACGCTATAAAGTGCACTGGTGGGACTACCTTATCTACCAAACCTATTGGGCTAAGTTTGTACATTTACACCATAAGTTGGCGTTTTAGCCGTCTTTATTTATGCACGCTGTAAAGTAGACTGGTGGGACTCCCCATCTAGCAAACTCATTGGGCTAGGTTTGTACATTTACACCATAGGTTGGCGTTTTAGCCGTCGTTATTTATGCACGCTATAAAGTGCACTGGTGGGACTACCTTATCTACCAAACCTATTGGCTAAGTTTGTACATTTACACCATAAGTTGGCGTTTTAGCCGTCTTTATTTATGCACGCTGTAAAGTAGACTGGTGGGACTTCCCATCTAGCAAACTCATTGGGCTAGGTTTGTACATTTACACCATATGTTGGCGTTTTAGCCGTCGTTATTTATGCACGCTATAAAGTGCACTGGTGGAACTACCTAATCTACCAAACCTATTGGGCTAAGTTTGTACATTTACACCATAAGTTGGCGTTTTAGCCGTCTTTATTTATGCACGCTGTAAAGTAGACTGATGGGACTCCCCATCTAGCAAACTCATTGGGCTAGGTTTGTACATTTACACCATATGTTGGCGTTTTAGTCGTCGTTATTTATGCACGTTGTAAAGTGCACTGGTGGGACTACCGTATCTACCAAACCCGTTGGGCTAGGTTTGTACATTTACACCATAGGTTGGTGTTTTAGTCGTCGTTATATATGCACGCTGTAAAGTGCACTGGTGGAACTACGTTATCTACTAAACCTCTTGGGCTAGGTTTGTACATTTACACCATAGGTTGGCGTTTTAGCCGTCGTTATTTATGCACGCTGTAAAGTAGACTGGTGGGACTCCCCATCTAGCAAACTCATTGGGCTAGGTTTGTACATTTACACCATAGGTTGGTGTTTTAATCGTCGTTATTAGTCACGCTGTAAAGTACACTGGTGGGACTCCGCATCTACCAAACCTATTGGGCTAGGTTTGTACATTTACACCATAGGTTGGCATTTTAGCCGTCGTTATTTATGCACGCTGTAAAGTAGACTGGTGGGACTCCCCGTCTAGCAAACTCATTGGGCTAGGTTTGTACATTTACACCATATGTTGGCGTTTCAGTCGTCGTTATTTATGCACGCTGTAAAGTGCACTGGTAGAACTACCTTATCTACCAAACCTATTGGGCTAAGTTTGTACATTTACACCATAAGTTGGCGTTTTAGCCGTCTTTATTTATGCACGCTGTAAAGTAGACTGATGGGACTCCCCATCTAGCAAACTCATTGGGCTAGGTTTGTACATTTACACCATATGTTGGCGTTTTAGCCGTCGTTATTTATGCACGTTGTAAAGTGCACTGGTGGGACTACCGTATCTACCAAACCCGTTGGGCTAGGTTTGTACATTTACACCATAGGTTGGTGTTTTAGTCGTCGTTATATATGCACGCTGTAAAGTGCACTGGTGGAACTACGTTATCTACTAAACCTCTTGGGCTAGGTTTGTACATTTACACCATAGGTTGGCGTTTTAGCCGTCGTTATTTATGCACGCTGTAAAGTACACTGGTGGGACTCCGCATCTACCAAACCTATTGGGCTAAGTTTGTACATTTACACCATAAGTTGGCGTTTCAGCCGTCGTTATTTATGCACGCTGTAAAGTAGACTGGTGGGACTCCCCATCTAGCAAACTCATTGGGCTAGGTTTGTACATTTACACCATATGTTGGCGTTTTAGCCGTCGTTATTTATGCACGCTGTAAAGTGCACTGGTGGAACTACCGTATCTACCAAACTCATTGGGCTAGGTTTGTACATTTACACCATATGTTGGCATTTCAGTCGTCGTTATTTATGCACGCTGTAAAGTGCACTGGTGGAACTACCTTATCTACCAAACTCATTGGGCTAGGTTTGTACATTTACACCATATGTTGGCGTTTTAGCCGTCGTTATTTATGCACGATGTAAAGTGCACTGGTGGGACTACCGTATCTACCAAACTCATTGGGCTAGGTTTGTACATTTACACCATAGTTTGGCGTTTTAGCCGTCGTTATTTATGCACGCTGTAAAGTGCACTGGTGGGACTACCGTATCTACCAAACTCATTGGGCTAGGTTTGTACATTTACACCATAGGTTGGTGTTTTAGTCGTCGTTATTTATGCACGCTGCAAAGTGCACTGGTGGGACTACTGTATCTACCAAACTCATTGGGCTTGGTTTGTACATTTACACCATATGTTGGCGTTTTAGCCGTCGTTATTTATGCACGCTGTAAAGTGTACTGGTGGGACTACCGTATCTACCAAACCCATTGGGCTAGGTTTGTACATTTACACCATAGGTTGGTGTTTGAGCCATCGTTATTTATGCACGCTGCAAAGTGCACTGGTGGGACTCCACATCTACCAAACCCATTGGGCTAGGTTTGTACATTTACACTCTAGGTTGGTGTTTTAATCGTCGTTATTTATGCACGCTGTAAAGTACACTGGTGGGACTCCGCAGCTACCAAACTCATTGGGCTAGGTTGGTACATTTACACCATAGGTTGGTGTTTTAGTCGTCATTATTTATGCATGCTATCAAGTAGATTGGTGGGACTGTCATATGTGCCACACTCATAGGTATAGGCTGGTACATTTACACCGCAAATTTATGGTTTAGCCATCATATTTTATACACGCTGTGATGTAGAGAGAAATTTTAAACATTTTTATCTACATCCGCAGTGAAACTACTGAGGGAAAGAGTATTAGATGGGGTGCATGTCAAATGCATTTATTATAATAAGCATTTTCACAATTAATTACCACCTATAAGGAAAGTTTAACTCTGTAGGGCTACTCATGGTACATTTTTTTATAATTAGTTCAAAAACATCATTCATAATTCTTGATTGGTATTGATTAGGTCAATTTGTACTAGTAAATACGTTTCCGATCAATCCAAATGATTTTAGTCGGGATCCAATCGGGAAATCTGTGTAAGTTTTAAACTACGTTACCGCCTTATCTAAATGATCGTGATTTTTACCAAACTAGACAACCTGTAGCAGCGTAAACTACGTTACCGATCAATCCAAATGATCGTGAGTCGGACCAAACTAGACAACCTGTAGCAGCGTAAACTACGTTACCGAACAATCCAAATGATCGTGATATGGACCAAACTAGACAACCTGTAGCAGCGTAAACTACGTTATCGAACAATCCAAATGATCGTGATTTGGACCAAACTAGACAACCTGTAGCAGCGTAAACTACGTTACCGAACAATCCAAATGATCGTGATTTGGACCAAACTAGACAACCTGTAGCAGCGTAAACTACGTTACCGAACAATCCAAATGATCGTGAGTCGGACCAAACTAGACAACCTGTAGCAGCGTAAACTACGTTACCGAACAATTCAGATGATCCTGATTTTTACCAAATTAGACAACCTGTAGCAGCGTAAACTGCGTTACCGAACAATCCAAATGATCGTGATTTGGACCAAACTAGACAATCTGTAGCAGCGTAAACTACGTTACCGAACAATTCAGATGATTCAGATTTTTACCAAATTAGACAACCTGTAGCAGCGTAAACTGCGTTACCGAACAATCCAAATGATCGTGATTTGGACCAAACTAGACAATCTGTAGCAGCGTAAACTACGTTACCGAACAATTCAGATGATCCTGACTTTTACCAAACTAGACAACCTGTAGCAGCGTAAACTACGATACCGAACAATCCAAATGATCGTGATTTGGACCAAACTAGACAATCTGTAGCAGCGTAAACTACGTTACCGAACAATTCAGATGATCCTGACTTTTACCAAACTAGACAACCTGTAGCAGCGTAAACTACGTTACCGAACAATCCAAATGATCGTCATTTGGACCAAACTAGACAATCTGTAGCAGCGTAAACTACGATACCGAACAATCCAAATGATCGTCATTTGGACCAAACTAGACAATCTGTAGCAGCGTAAACTACGTTATCTAACAATGCAAATGATTGTGATTGAGATCGAATCAGTCTAACGGTAGTAGTCTTAATTAAGTTACTGACCAATCAAATTGATCGTGATTTGAACCGAACCAGGCAACTTGCAGTAGTCTAGACACATTAATATGGTTGTAATTGGGATAGAACCAGACAACTGTAATTGGGGTAGAACCAGACAAACTTTGTAAGTGTCTTCTGTGTAAGTGATAGAAATATGTCTAGAAATCTGTGGAAGATTTAAACTACGTTACCACCTTATCCAAATGATCGTGATTTGAACCAAACTAGACAATCTGTAGCAGCGTAAACTACGTTACCAACCAATCCAAATGATATGATTGGGAACAAATTGGGTAACCTGTAGTAGGCTTAAACTCCTTTACAGACCAATTCAAATATTCTTTATATTAACTTTTTATTGAATCCATAGTCATTGGTGTATATTAATTAGTGGAACGTAAATGGTATATGATAAGAATGGAATGCAATTTCAAGGTTAATTGTTGGGTATAATATTGAGCAAATAATAGTTTTGTTGTTTTTATAATGTAATGACAAAATTGCATAAAAATATTCGGATGTGTTTTTTGTTTTTTTTATTACGTTGAAAGTGCGTTTTATTGCGGAGTTTTGTTAAAAAGAGGTACCCATCAAAAATTATTCTGATATTTCTTTAATAATATTTACATAAAATAAAATTACTAAAGTTTTCTTGAAATGTTATTGCCATTGCTTTTAAACAACGGATTTCTTGTTTTGAATAAATCATTAGATAATTAAAGCATAGTAACATTTGAATTATGTATACAAAAACAATGGTTCATACTCTTTAATATAGTGTCCTTAAAATAAATATATTTACATGGATAAAATGTTAAATTGGTTAAATAACATGTTTAAAACGTCATCGGCAGATATACAACTGATATACACATGATAACACGGTAAAAAAAATAATAAAATATATATATATATATATATATATATATATATACAGTTGATATTATCACGCACGTATATACAGTATAGTTCTCAAATACACTTGTACAGTACTATACATATTTATCCGGCCCTAGTGGTCCATGTTTTTTTTTTTTTTTTCATGTGGAGGGTAGAGATAGTTCAGACAGCTTCGTAAGAGTGTAGTTTGAGGTAAGCAACTAATCCAATCTGTTAAAGAAACCAGAACAATGTCAACTGATCCACAATATACATGCAAATGTGTGTGATCTTACTGTAAGTCTGTGTACAGCGAGTTTTTAGGGAGGGGGTTCAGATTGCCAACCGAGTAAACCAAGACAGCTTTAATTCATCTAGACTATGAATGCAAATGTCTTTTTTACCGTTAATAGGATCTTTTTGTTTTACGTACAGTTTATGTGTACCGTAAAGAAATGCTAATTTAGAAATTGCTAATTATGTAATTAAATTCATCAAAATCAGCGGCCACTTACACGTAATCTGATTTTCACACGCAACTTTAATTACAAATTCGTACTGTTAACCCTCTTTTTATTAAAAGTCGAATATTTAGCATACACTAATTATTTTCATTTTTCACTCGCTTTCGTTGTTTTCTCTTAATAACTTTTAGGCCCGTCTGAATTGAACTACGGATAAATTTTATTAAATACGTCTTTTAAGTATTGTTTAGAATTGTATTTAATTTTATATTTTAACAAGAAACAAAGCTCCATTTTAAACGTCCTTTTTCAATTTATAATTCTGCCAATAAAGCGTAATTTATGGAAATATTCGAAGTTAATGGTACTTGTAATATTTACATAGTGCCAATGACCCTTGAGTCGTCATTATCAGTGGTGTGGACGCCTGCGTGTCTTATCAATGAAGCAAACAAATGATAAGTTCATGGTAAGTTTGCTGAATTTGTACCACACAACAGTACAAACAGAGTATTTGATCGAAAAACATTTTTGATTGTACTCGTATTATATACGATGTGCCTTATTTCATTCATGAAGATAATTTGCCACAAATAGTTAACTTTATACATGAATTTGTGCAGTTGTGGGTAAAGAGGATTCTTGTATTCGATTCGCTTTTTGAAAGAGGCTGTTAATATAGTAAACTGGCACCATAATTGTTTCTTCCAGGCTATGAGCTTGTAAATCTTCAAATAATTAGGGGGCTTTTCTTAGTCGAGTTTTTGTGGACTAGCGCTAACCGTATGTGTGGTGTTATCTCTACCACAGAGAAGACACAAACAGAGGCCACTTCAATCGTGTGCCAAGTTTCAATTTCTATTTTTTGAAAGATATTTGTAGTAGGGAAATCATGCGAATGTTATATTTTGCACTATTTCAGAGTCGAATTGAGTACGGAATCATAGTGTGGGGAAGTGCACATGATATATATTTGAATTTAATATATTTGCAACAAAAATATGTAATAAGGCTAATCAACCGAAAAGGTAAGTTTGAGCATACATGGCCCCTCTTTTGTGCTCTACGAATTTTACCATTGAAACACTTGTACATTTATAAAGTCTTAAAGATATTTTATGAAAGAAGTGGAAGTGTTCAGTGTATGACAAATGTTTACAGGCAGAGGCTTAAAAATGTGAAGCATTTTTCAATACCAAAACCTAACAATACTTTCTTCACAACAACTGTTAATTTTATTGCACCAAGAATATTTAATCAATTACCTGAATATATAAAAGAAGCACAAAGTAGAACATTATTTTTTAATAAATTGAAAAACTGGTTATTTAGTCTGGATGATGTTGATTTCTTGAGACAAATACTAAGATAAATGGCCAGTGGGAACAATATTTCGAGGTAGTGATCATAGTACAAAAAAATGTTAACTGAAGTTAAATGAGTAACATATAATGAAATACATATATAATAATAAATACTCATAAAATAATTGATATAGCATTATAATGTTTAAATTAATTAACACTCAATTTTTTTCTTTTTAATAAAGTAAGTATGTTTAGTTTATTTACATTACTATTAATTAATTTATTAATTATTCATAAATTACTAAAATTACAATCAAGGATTTATTTTCAATTATCAATTGATAAATATAACTAGCATATTTCTTAATTTTAGGCTGTACATAGAAATTAATAATTTATTACCTGTTCGCTGATAATAGTTTTTTATGTTTAGTTATTTAAAGGAACCTCTAATCAGGCTAAATATAATGCCTTAGAGGCCCTATATTTCTCTTTTTTACATACACTTTTTTATTGTTAAATTAGACTTAGTATGTAGGCAAATGTTTTTAAGTTTTATTTATATTAAGTATATAAGATCTTTTATTTTTTTCTTTGTTTATATTTGGCAAGTCACCAATATTATGTTTTAAAATGCGTTTTGTATTTGTTTCTTGTCAAAAAAGTCTGATCGTGTAAAAAAATTGAGAAATAAATTTATTATTATTATTAAGTGTGTCGAGATGTTATTTCTCCAGTTTGCAATGGGGATGGCATGGCCAGCACCTTGTCAGTCCCTCCCCCTTTATCCCTCATATCTCCAAGGATGAACGTAGTAGTTATTATATGGATAGAAAATATTTTCAACATATCGACATATCGAAGTAAACATAAATGTAACTGAAATAAAAAATAACTATCTAACGATAGTATTAAAAGACAGTTATCTTTAGAATATTGGTTAACCGATGGATTGAAACGTAAATAGTAAATATGATTTTACTTATATACTGTTATTATGAAAAAAAAAAATAAATAAATAAAGTTTCGCTGTTACTGTTTTGAATAGCCAACTTAATAATTGGTTTTGGAAAATGAAAAAATAAAAAATAAGAATAATCATACTGTTAATTATTATCTAATATATAAGATAATAATTTTGTAACATAATTTTTACTTATTTTTCATGTATAAAAATACAATTAGGCTAATTATATAAATTAAAAATCAAGCAAATTAATTCAACAGTTACCATAAACGTAACGTAGTTTTTAACCTTCCCTGCTGGTCTTCTTCACTCAAATACATTCTAGTTTCTTAACTTCATCTAAAAACTGAATTATTTCAATTGCACGTTTTCCAAGTAAAAAGACCATTAAAATATGTTTCTTTTTTTCAAATCGTAATGATTTTGAGCATAGAGAATATTATCAATAAATGATATGAAATTTCGAAAAAATATAGATATCACCGATATATCGCAAGAATTTTTCGATACTTATATGTCGATGAATTGAAACAAATATATCAATATTTCCGTTATTTCGATATATCCTTGCCAGCCGACAGATGTATAAAGATGTATTTGTAACATATTACTATAATTGCTAATGAGGTGTTCGCTGCGGCCAAAAGCGATCTCTGATTTTTGTTCCCTGTGGCTCGATTATATCGACTCAGTGGTAACTTCCACAGTCACAAAGTCAGATTTAACCAAGCCTTAGTTTGTTATTGGCATTACATGTTTTTACCATGACGCACATTTCTTTTAATAAAAAGAAACGGCCGATCTCCTTTTTAACCTTACTCTGCCCATTTCCCATAGATGCATTTAGCGGGGATGCATGTGTGGGGGAATGCACACGGAGTGCGGGGAACTTAACGTAAAACTTGGACATGATTAATACTGATGTGTAAAAGTAGTGTCTGATAGATAATCTGTGTTTGAGGCAACAATGCACAATGTCCAGCAGACGGAGCGACACTAATGTGCCTGTTGTGGCTCGGCTTGTGCGTGATCGGGTGGAAACTGCACTGGCCACCCACTCTCCGTTTATAGAACGCATGTGCTCAAGGATGTGCTGTCAAGAAAACATAGTATGAGTTTACCTCCGGCACATAAACCAATAAATTTTAATCACCAATTACATTATTCGTCAGAGAATTCGGCGTCATATTATAAGTTGTGGTATATTGTCCCTAATTGCAGATCTATTGAACAAATTGTAATACTATTCAAACGGCTCTCATGTTACAAAAATGTAGATCTTTGTTAGGTGATTAAAACGATGGTAATACGATATGGAAATAAATATGCCATATAATAATAGAGGCTTATATATTTCTGGAGTTCTGCGACCGAATGAAATAGCAGTTTGAATCATGTACTCTGTTATCGCGAGTCAGGGGTTAACTAGTGGCCCATACTCTTAGTCGACACTTGACCGTGTCACAGTCAAATAATTGATCACATCACTCTCAGTTAGATATCGTGGTTCTCCAATACCGGACAGCAGTTTGAGTCTTGTACTCTGTTGTCGCGAGTCAGGGATTAAGTCGCAGCCCACACTCTCGGTCGACACTTGACCCAGCCACAGTCAAATAATTGGTCACATCACTGTCAGTCAGACATCGTGGTTCTCCAATACCGGACAGCAGTTTGAGTATTGTACTCTGTTGTCGCGAGTCAGGGATTAAGTCGCAGCCCACACTCTCGGTCGACACTTGACCCAGCCACAGTCAAATAATTGGTCACATCACTGTCAGTTAGATATCGTGGTTCTCCAATACTTGACAGCAGTTTGAGTCTTTTACTCTGTTGTCGCGAGTCAGAGGTTAACTCGCGGCCCACACTCTCGGTCGACACTTGACCCAGCGACAGTCAAATAATTGGTCACATAATTTCCAGTCATATATTGGAGTTCTTCAATACATGACAGTATTTCAATACGTGTCGCTTGTTGTGACTTTCCTTCCTGTAATGCTAGTTATATCAATTTTTTAAAAATATAAATCATCTATTAATAATACTGTATAATTTATGTAGAGCCATGTATGTAAGTTTTTATGGCATGCTAGATAACGTTACATTTATTTAGCGTTGTTTATTTTCACTAAAACACGACATCGGAACACTGATATGACACAACACTAAATGTAAATATAATAACAGTTTTTCAATGCCTATCAATGGGGAATCAATGGGGCTGGAGTAACCAGCAGCTCCTACTTAGTGTAAACAATTGATTCAAAGCCTCAAAATTGGTGATAGCACTGTTGGGTAATCAATGCAGATCTTCAATAACTGAGCTTCCGAGTATATAAATAAACATTAATACATAAATTATTTAAAGAAAAGGAGTTATTTTCATCTCCTGTTTCTGAGGTGTTTCGTTAGAATTCGGCTCGCTTGAATAAACTTGGGGATATTCCTCACAAAATATACAGTATTTTGAGTAATATTGTTGCGGGGGCTTTTAAGATGTTATGTAATAAATGTTGAATTAGTGATAATTAAACATATGGGTCCTCGGTTGTCAGTGAGTTATTGTAAGCACCACTAGCCGCTTGGTAATTGCAACATCTGCAGCACTGAGGGCAGAATATGAGTCAAGTCAACAAATAACCAGTGGGACTTAGGGTTAATTCCAAGCCCTAATTTCGAGTTAAGTGGCGCAGGGTACATTTGGTTCCTTGCCAACATACTGGCTGGTACACATATTTACATTGGGCGACTTTTGGGAGACTTATTTATCTCATGATTCATGTAAGTAATCCAAATACTATTTATTAATAAATAAATTACTGTATTTTTATAAGTACAATTTAATGTATTTTGTTCAAATCAAAAATTTAAATGCTTTCTCGTAGCAAATCGAATCATTTTTTTTGTATACAGGTAACAAATAGAATAAAACATTGCTGTAGAACGAATAAATTAAAAACGTCATAACTCATAATTAGTTTTTTAAAAGTAGTTTAATGTAGAATTATATTTGTTTTCCCCTCCCGGAAAGAAAACAAAAAATGTGAATTCCGAGTAACCTTTCTAAACAGATTAATAAATGGAAATGATACAAATTTATCAATAAGCGTAGCCATTGAAAATAAATATTGTGAAATTAAGTAACTATTTTAACTGGTTACATTAGAAGATTTACCAAATAAATGACTACTAAGTTTATGATTCATTGGCGTATATTATTGTTTGGTTGTCTACACTATCCACGTAGAGATACATTATGACATTGTTCGTAGCCTTGTAATATTCTATTGAATAAAAGTCTGTTGCTTTACTAGTACTTATGGAAAGGTTTTGAAATATTAATTATAAATAATCATGAACTCGAAATAGATGGAAAAGTATAGTTAAGAAACATATATTAAAAAAAACCCAACAACATTAAACCAAAAGTGTAGTTGAGGATTTAGTAACTTCTAACAATACTCGTACTCGTACCAAAGAAATTTCAAAAATCCCTCCTCATCATAGCAAAAATGCCTCCTCACCATAACAAAAATCCCTCCTCATCATAGCAAAAATCCCTCCTCATCATAACAAAAATTCCTCCTCATCATAACAAAAATCCCTCCTCATCATAACAAAAATCCCTCCCCATCATAGCAAAACTCCCTCCCTATCATAGCAAAAATCCCTCCCCATCATAAAAAATTCCTCCCATCATAGCAAACAGTGCTCCCTATCATAGCAAAAATCCATACCCGTCATAAAAAAAATCCCTCCCCATCATAATAAAAATCCCTCCTCATCATAACAAAATTCCCTCCCCATCATAATTAAAAATACCTCCCCATCCTAAAAAAATTCTGGCTGGTTTAATTAAACCTCTGGGCTTGAGATTAAGCCACCGATACGACTGATGCTTCTTTCATCTGTCTATTGCTCTTTTACCTCTATTTTTAGAATGATTTTATTATTTTTTTTTAATACGTAAACATGTATATTATTAATATATTTAGTAATAGCTTGACATTGAAAATGAAGGATAGTTAAAAGCTTTTAAAGAGTAGTAACGAATCGAAAATAATGCCCAAGGTTGGACTGTGCTTCAGGATACAAAAGTAGATGGGGTGTAATAAGTCATAGACCGAATAATTTTGTCAATAACCAACTATACTAGTACTATCTTTTCTGAACAAGAAAAATATGTTTAGCATTTTATATAAGTTTGTATTAAAAAAGAATAATAATGCTTATGAATGCTTTTACGTACACAAGCAAGCCTGGGGGAGAGAAGGTTATAAATCACTGTTAAATGTAAATTAGGAAGTCCATTTTTGTAATACATCGTAAATTTCCCTTTCCAGGGCTTTACATCCCGGGCTAACGTAAATGTATATTAAGTGCAATAAACACAAATTACATCCTTACAACATTCACGGGTTTTCTCTTTCTCTACCATCAATTTGATGAGCCTTTTTTGATGATGTCTAATATCACACAGGACTAAATAGAGACCCACCCACAATCCTTGTGGTTTTACGTGAATAGGATGGTCCATCTTATTGCTGCCTAATTGACTGGGGGGTGCCAACAATGATTTACCTAGAATGAGCATAGGCATTATGAACTTTACGACCACAGGGGATGCCCTACCATCCCTGTGACCTTACACGTAACTACGGGGGAGGGGGTTCACTTACCATCTCACATGTCTAAGGGTGGATGGCATGTGCTCACCTTACGTGCTCGATGCTATATGATCCAGCACTGACCTCACGTTATTACAAAACGACTCACCCACTCTTCCTGTGCACTTACATGACTACGGTGTTCCTTCCATCCACCCACAATCTTTAGTAACTCACCCAATCATTAACCTTCATGGTAAAGTTAGGAAAACCGATTCACCCAACTTACGAAATCGTGTTTTTTTAACTTATATATACGATAAGGTTTTACTACTCAAGTTTGAACTCATCTATGTTTAGGTCTACTTTGAGACATTTACATTTACCGAGTGTTCAAAAAGTCTGGAACCCTTTAATATTTATTTTATTGATCAGCGCAGAACAATGACACTCTAGGATTACGTCTTAACTGTAGTTACTGCGTTTTGGTCGTTTTGTTTGTCCTTTCTTTCACTTTGGGAGACGTTCTGTGGGGGAAATCTGAAAATCTTAAATGTAAGCATAGTTTGAGTTATACCTCATTTTAAAGGTTGTGGAGCAATTAATTGCTATAATACTTCATTATAGAAGCGTATTGCCGTATCCCCGACTGAAAAAGGCATATTTGTTTGGAAATAACAGCCTCTAAAAGTTTGGCCTCATTGAAACTTTGAGAGGCTGCGATTTCCAAACGAACAGTACTTTTTCAGTCGGGGTTGCGGAAATGTGTTCCTCTAACAATGACTTAAAATGAGGTATAACTAGACCTATGCTTACATTTAAGATTTTTTTAGACTTCATCGACAGGACGTCCCTCCAAAGCGAAAAAGGACAGTTAAGATGGCCAAAAAGTCAGTAACCACAGCGAGGACGTAATCCTAGAGTGTCATTGTTCTGTGTTTATTAATAATATATAGTAAAATATTAAGGGGGTTCCAGACTTTTTAAACACCCAGTATTATTCCGTGGCCTACTTTGATTGCCAATCGGAGAAGTGCAGCACGAGGAGGCAGACTTCCGTCAGTTGTTGGCTAAGTCCTTCCATATAAAGTAGTGTCAGGTCAGTTCATCTAGTAATTTGCGATCCTTCAAGACCCAGACCCTCCCTTGCACTTAAGGAAATCGATGGGCCACGCCCGTTCCTGATGGCTGTTTTGCACGAGTATACAGCTTATCGGGGAGAACAGTTTTAATATAGTTTTTTTTTTTTTTAAGTTGAATAAATGCTGGTTGATTATCATTCAAAGTCGATTTTTTTTCTTTAGGACATATAAATAACATTTTTTTAAATTGAAAAAATAAAAATAGGAAAATAATACCTATTGCTATATGAACTTGGTTCAGATGTCGACCGCGTCATGAATTTATGAACACCATTTACAGTTACTACCGACGTTTCGGCTACATTGCAATAAGCCTTGTTCAGGGCGTGATGAACACACAAGGTAAATATGGTCAAAGTCAAAGTAAAACTCTTTATTTCGTTGACAATTTTATACAATTGCATGAAACATGTCAAATACAACTACAAATAAAATTCAGTATTAAAATAATATATAAACTTCTTACAATATAAATTGAAATCAAGCCTCCCTCCCTGCAAAATATTCCTGAACACTAAAAAAAATTTTTCGATCAAATATTCTTTTAATTTACTTTCAAAAGAGTCCAGACGAAAATCCTTCTCAGCGTCAATGGTAATGAATTGAAAATCTTTATCCCTGAATAATTTAAATGTTTTTGAAAAAATGTTGAACGGTGCTGAGGAATCGAAAGTTTATGTCTATTTCTGAAGTGTAACTATGTATGTTTGAACGTTCAAATTGGTGTATATGCCTTTTAACAAAAACAATACAGTTAAAAATGTATAGTGAAGGAAATGTTAGAATTTTAAATGTTTTAAAAATCTGTTTACAGGAATACATTGGAGGTTTTTTGAATACTGCACGAATAGCTCTTTTTTGGTGTCGAAAAATAACTCCCGTGTTGGCTTTTTCATGTCCCTAAAGTGCCACACCATAACTTAAATGAGGATGTACAAGCCCATAATAAGCAGCGAGCAAAATATTTAATTCAACCACTGCGGATAAACTTCGTATTACATAAATACCTGAACAGATTTTTTTGCATACATTTTCAATATGGGGATCAAACTTAAGATGTCTATCTAATGTAATTCCCAAAAACTTCACCTCATTGCACATGGTTAAATCAATACCTCCAATATTGAAAGGAAATTCAGGTGTGGTAGTCCGAATCATAGAAAAGTTCACAACAGAAGTCTTGGATGTGTTGGTTACGAGGGAATTCAATTTGAACCAATGTAAAACTTCATTTGTCGCATGTATGGCTCTTTCTTTTAAAACATCCATATTTGGTGCCGATACAGCCAGAGAAGTATCGTCAGCAAACAAGCATGTGAGAGCCTGACAAACATTTAAGGGCAAATCATTAATAAATAATAAAAAAAGCAGATGCCCCAGAATAGAACCCTGGAGCACTCCCATGTCAAGTGATTATGGTTCTGACAAACATTGCGTAATACACATCTCTTCATCTTTGAACGACATTTGAACTTGAATTTTTCTACCTTTAATGAATGAAGAGATCCAAGAGTAGGCAATTCCTCTGACTCCCAACTGATAGAGTTTAAACAACAAAATATCGTGACTAATCATGTCGAATGCTTTAGTTAAATCGAAAAAATCCCTAAACTAAGATTACGTGAGTCTAATGCCTGGTCATAACTGGTTGAGAACTGAGACCAACTCATCAATTCTTAACCAGTTGAGGCCACTCTTACGTTGTGTGTTCATCCAATACCACATAAGCAACAGTAGTTTTGGTCGTATTGATTCATCACGGCCTGAAAATCGTCTAGAATAAGAAAATATGTTTATTCATTTTAGAAGTATGGAACACTCTAAGTTCAAATAGAGTATGTGTTTTAAAACTATTTAAACAAAACGTGTGTGTAGTATAGGGCCTACAGTACATCCTTCATACTCATTTCTGTATATTTTAATTATGGGCTGTGTTTAGGTCTGTTTTTTAACTTTACGATGTAGATTTCACAACATGACACTTGAGATGTGCTAATTTAAGTAATACGGACATCGATAGTAATTAGTTAAAACACGCGAATCCTAGTCCACCATTTATATTAATACGAAGTGTACATCTGAAGACAAATTCGCCCTACGAACACGTGTGATATAGATGGCCCACCTACCTTCACCTTCGGTACACTAATTAAAGATGTATAGGATACAGTGTACACTTTGTAAAGGAGAAGATAAACATGCGTGAACTATAACGTGTTGGGTGAAGTGCGCAGCAGTGAGATTGCCGCAGCAGAACATTTTTCACTTGGTTAGTAGGGGTTGCTCTATCGAACAGTTCCTCCCTCCACTCCGCTCAACTTTATCGCGCCTTTTAACACATCTGACGGACCCATCGGATTAAATTATAACTTCAACAGGATGTCTTACTTGCTCCACTAACTTTGCTCTCTTTGACGATCACAACGGCGAGTGAACTGACACAAAGCCATGTTTATAAATAACGACTAACTTTTAATTTTGCTGAATACACAACAATAAAACTCGCATATTTATTTAGCAGCAAATTATATTACATTTAAATGTCGACTTAGTTATTTTAAATATTACACAATTCTCATATTTTTAAAAATATATCTTTTTTTAATTTTTTAAACCTTCACTGAAGTGAGGCAGAAAATACTTAAATCACAAGTACGATAAGAACATTTGTAAAAACATGATTGAAGAATAAGTATGGTAAGTAAGTAAGTGGTAAACTTACCAAGATCTCGATTGACACCTGCTCGTCCTTTTAGTAGCACAGGTGTTGACTAAGGTGGTCCTCTATTTTACACCCTATATATAACATATTTTTATTTTTTTGATAGTTTTGAGAAGTTCGCAAAGTAGACTGGACAGGAAGAGCAACTTTATGACCACCATTCTTTTGGTTTTGGTGAGCCGTGGGGAAATTTGCTGATTTGGCTGGTGGTTTATTTAAAGGCAAGTTAGCAAAGCAGACTGACCAGAAAGAGTGACTGTACGACCACAGATACCACCAGTCTTTTGGCTTTTTTCTGGGTATTGATTCTAAATATTTATCTGAGTATTCCAAGGGTATATAACGAACCCTAAAATTTCAGCCCAAATCATTACTGAGAGAAAAGTCTACATAAAGTTGAAAGCACTAGTTTCGGAACAACGTAAACTTATATTTAAAATATACTATCATATCATCGATTAAACATGAATTCTTCCTTCGGTATCTCTTTATTGGTCTTTTACTAACAGCATTCCCTTCAGCCTCATCTATGCTACGTAAAACTGCAGATTAATTTTAGATTGAGTAAATATTGTACTTCAAGTATCCTATATAGTTTAGTGTTTTGAAATGTTAAATTGAATGCATTATTTATCAGTATGTTTTTAAATTCAATAGCGAATCTTGGCCGTAAGCCAGGATATCCAGTTCCGGAGGTGAAAACTTCCACCGCACGACAAGGTGATTGAATTCC
This sequence comes from Stictocephala bisonia, assembly GCA_035578905.1. Taxonomy (NCBI): domain Eukaryota; kingdom Metazoa; phylum Arthropoda; class Insecta; order Hemiptera; family Membracidae; genus Stictocephala; species Stictocephala bisonia. Next base: position 2,506,215 of record JAQJVL010000062.1, on the reverse strand, counting down.
GAGGGTCGTCAGTTCCTAAGGTGATGAGTTCCGATGGTAAATAATTCCATCTACCCAATTCGAATGTCAAACTGACAATCAGTACTTCACTTGTGGAATAAGGTTTGGCCGCTATATGCCCTAGTAAACTGACCAGTGAAATTTCCTTAAAAAAACAAAAAAAGGTTTTGTGACAATAGTTGTGTATATAAATGTAACACCGATTTAAAATAAACTAAAGAATGTCGAGTGGAATGGTCCTGCTGAAGAATGTATCATCCCCAAGGAAGGGAGATCACCCCAGCAGTACTAACAGCCAGCCAGTCGATAACTCCTCCGTTATCCCCGCTATATCCACGTTGTTACTTACAACTGCGTCATCTATTATTTGTGTCATGCTTCAGCGGCAATTCCTATTGCCGTTCTTTCTGCGTCCCCAAAACGGTTGCCACTTCCTCTCAAATCGCCATTCTTATTTTGTGTGCACATTGTTCCACAGTAAGGAATTTATTAGTTTATGTGAGTAGCTGACATATGACAGTATGTACTTAAGTCAAGTCACTCATGTAAATTATGTTATACCTTACTATTAATTCTGTCTTCAATTGTGGTTGTGAAATCCATGAGACTGATGTAAATATTATAACTCTTTTAACAAAACGTATCGCTTTGCTAAGTGTGTCAGCCCCCATACTTTAGAGCAAACAACAAAACAAATGCTGTTGCTTGCAAGCTTCTCCATGTGAATAGGTCTTGAAGTGCCCTAATTCCATCACAATAGTTTTGGCAAAGACACAAACTATTCATAATAACACATTCATGGAACTATTAATGACTCACATTGCATTGTATTTTCTTGGCAATGCTCTCTTTTGTTTAATATTTTGACAGTTATAAAACAATAACTGTCCAGTTATAAATATGCTGAAAATGGATTGAATTTTTTTTACTATTGATATCCTTCAACGAAATCTTGCTGTATGCTACCTCGGAGGACCTTTCATGGTTGATTGACCAGTCCTTCGTTCACCTAAAATTTGCTAGCCCCCACAAACCCCATACTTTCAGCACAAAATGAAGATGGTTTTAGCTGTATAATATTATGGAGGATATCCCTTAATCATTTCCATGGTATTGATCTTTTGCATGTCCTTACATGATTGTGTAAATAGGGTTTCAGGTCCTGGTCGTTTTAGTAGAAGATGAGGATTCCTGATAAAAATAGTTTTTAAAATATATTTTTTAAAGGATATCCTTCTCCACCCTACTCTGCCCATTTCCCATAGATTATTGATATGTTCGGGGACTTATCAGGCAGAGTAAATGGGAGAACGTCCAAAGTGAACCTTACTGATAAAAGTGATTAATCAAGGACAGGGCTTGGACCTGGGCTATCTCTAACCCAGGTACGACGTCTTGGCGCCTTAAACCACTAGGCCACTGTCTCCCCAAATTTTGTATAGTCAATATTTCATCAATCAGTTCATAATCATCTTAAATTGACCAGCTCTTTGTTGGAAAGAGGCAAGTTGTCTTGAAGAATGATGACGCAAAAGACGTTTCTGCAAAAGGAGAAATGTATTGATATCTAAATTATCTCACAGATTTTTTAGACCTGGGTTGGGAACAGTCCATAATAGTCTGACAGTGGAGGGTGCAAATTATCTAAAGCCCTCCTGGAGTCTAAATCTGAAATTAAAGTTGTTTTCTATTTGCCATTCTAAATTTATAAGTATATTTTTCGTATATAAAATAAGTACATGTAAGTTATTTTTTAACATATACTGTACTACAATATTTGCTGGAAAAATTATAAGTGTGCATAAATTTGTTAATACATTCATTGGCGTATTGGCGTCAAATAGAACGCAAACGCCTCTAATTAAACTGAGCGATTGAAGCAAATTAAACAAGTAAATATTAAGCGACGCTAATTTGATGAAACCCACGCGGCATGTAAAGTTCATATAACCCAACCACATGCCCGGTAAACGTTGTTTATTGCCATTAGAACTCATCGGCGCTTCTAATACCACTGTACGTGATGGGGGCGGATGGGTCAATACCACTGTACGTGTATGGGTGGGTAGTTGGGTGTTTCAATAACACTGTACTGTACGTGTATGGGTGGGTAGTTGGGTGGGTCAATACCACTGTACGTGTATGGGTGGGCGGGTGGGTTAATACCACTGTACGTGTATGGGTGGGCGGGTGGGTTAATACAACTGTACGTGTATGGGTGGGTAGTTGGGTGGGTTAAAACCACTGTACGTGTATGGGAGGGCAGGTTGGTCAATACTACTGTGCGTAATGATGTCATATTCTATGTCATAATGTATTAACTACATATTATTATGTCATAATGTCCAGCAACCTACGTCACCTCAGGGCTTTATATGTATGAACTGTAGGACACACACTCAGTGAAGTTTTTGTATTACGTAGATTGTGATTATTGTCTAGGCACCCAGCTGCACTGCCTCAGCGCTGCTGACCCAGCAACCTACGTCACCTCAGGGCTTTATATGTATGAACCGTAGGACACACACTCAGTGAAGTTTTTGTATTACGTTGATTGTGATTATTGTCTAAGCACCCAGCTGCACTGGCTCAGCGCTGCTGATTCAGCAACCTACGTCACCTCAGGGCTTTTATGTATGAACCGTACGACACACACTCAGTGAAGTTTTTGTATTACGTAGATTGTGATTATTGTCTAGGCACCCAGCTGCACTTCCTCAGCGCTGCTGACCCAGCAACCTACGTCACCTCAGGGCTTTATATGTATGAACCGTAGGACACACACTCAGTGAAGTTTTTGTATTACGTTGATTGTGATTATTGTCTAAGCACCCAGCTGCACTGGCTCAGCGCTGCTGATCCAGCAACCTACGTCACCTCAGGGCTTTTATGTATGAACCGTACGACACACACTCAGTGAAGTTTTTGTATTACGTAGATTATGATTATTGTCTAGGCACCCAGCTGCACTGTCTCAGCGCTGCTGATCAAGCAACCTCCATAACCTCAGGGGTTTTTATGTATGAACTATGGGTCACACTCAGTGACGTTTGCGTATTACGTAGGTTATGATGGGAGAAGATACCAGAGTCTTGTATTTGTTGAACAAATGTTATTTGTGTACGTGGGTCACCATCCTCAGGGATTGAACCCGGGTAGAGGATATTAAAAATACGTTTAGAGTAGCGTTCTAGTGACGGTAACGTCTACTCACAATGTAAAATAAATGAATCGTACTTAAAACATGGGTAATAACTAATAATGAATTAAATTAACAATATTAAGTTAATAAATGTTGGAATACAGGTTTTATTAAGTTATAGATCTAAATTGTCATTGATAACATTTTTAATCTTGCCAAATCACCGAACAGCCATTATTCAATTACAAAAAGTGTACATCTCAAATTGACTTAAACTATGTGTTTATTGAAGTACTTCATATTCCGTCTAAGTATTGGGATGAGTTATCTGCGTTTAAGAACTGTCAAGGTTAGGTGCACATATCATCGATCAGTAGAGCTTTTAGCAGATTGGCTGCTCAGTGCTCACAAGGAATATCAAGGTTACCTGACTCTTTATTGACCCCGATTGTGCAAGTAAACAAGTCATGTGGGGCGACATAACTCTGGCACGTGTGTACCGTCTTGTTTACAAGACGGCGTTCTTGATCCTCTAAATACTTGTACTCACAAAATCGGATTTAGGAATATAATTTTTTTTACAATCGCAATATGCACAAACCTTTTAATTGTTATGGTCACACACAGAGTCCTAAATACGAAGGTGGTTCCACTCTGTTCTACTATTTCCTTTATTTACAATTGAAAATTAACGCAATTCGAGATACAGTATTTACAAATATAAATTACGCGACACTATTATATTACCTGAAACTAACCTCTTATTTCCAATATTTTAACTAACTTTAACTCACACGAGTTTATGTTCGTTCAATATATGCCACTATTAGTGAAATTTCACTGTTAAGCACTTAGCATTTTACTGCCACTCCAGGCTGAAGACTTACACTGACACTGATACTATATACTAGTCGGCCGATGAGTATGTTTTAATAAGGCGCCGCTGCAATCTAGACGATTTTGGAAGTTTGATCTGAATCCACCCAGACGCCACTGTGCACTCTTCCAGCTCCGTATAGAAGCAAATTAACTGGTATTTACGCACCATCTAGGGGCTCCTGGATTGGCCGTATTAACGGAACTTGCCGCTGCATAGAGATAAGATGGTACTTTTCCAAATTGCGAAGGTCCACAACAATTTAGTAGGGAGGAGGGAAGTTGTCCAATTAAGAAACACAGTTTCGCTCGCCTGATTATATGAGCCGGGAAGGGGGAGGTTAACAATTCATGGTCACAACCGGAATCGAACCAGCTGCGTGGCAAGCCACTGCATTATACTTACGGCGTCTGCTGATAAACCTCGACAGAGTATTATAATTATTAAAGTTGGCTACTTGATAGCTGCTCATCAACCGGGAACGAAGGAAGAACAATTGATTGCAATTAATTGCTTCTTATTTCATTAGCAAGAGAGAGGAGATGAAAGCAACCAATTAGAGGAGGTTAGGGATCAAATGACCATCCAGGAATCTGGATCATATACCGTCTTTTTTAAATTAATTCTTTATTATTATAAACTTTTTGTACCTAGTTGATTATGAGTGTTCGGTCGAACATTATTTTTGAATTAAAAAAAAAATGTTAGTATCTATTTAAGTCATGCATGTGTTACGAGACAATATTCTAAACAAATTCTTTATGGAGATATGGCTGCCCAAAGTGGCTAATTTGCCCTTTTTGGTACATAACTCTTGGACAAACCGTGTGATATATTTTGAGAATATAGTGGACAAAAGATACTAACCAACCTTGTATATAGTAAATCTAAACAAATTTTTAAGCGTTACCAATTTTATTACCTCATAGGGCAGGCGAGGCTATGTGGAGGGAGAGAAGGGAGGGGAATACTTAGCTTGTTCGTTAATGAGTCAGGATCATTACTACTCTTAGCGGCAGTTGCGATAAAATCTAGAATGAAATTCTGTAGAGCGCTAGACAGGGCGCCCGTATGAACACCCTTAAATAGTAAATGAAAATAATGCTTCATAGGGAGTAAGTTTGCCTTCGATTTTCACCCTAATTCTACTCGTCCCTTACAAATGTAGCTGTTATTTGTGTTGCATAGTTTTTCTTGTCGAGAATTTAATTTCATTGATTTGTCAATAACGCAACTTATTTTACAAACGCAAAGAAGTAATACATTTTTAAATAAATTCAGCTCTCTTAAAGTTTTTATGTTTGTTTTAATGCAAAGTAAATATACGTTAAGAAAAAAGAAATAAACTTACTTTAATGAGTAAGATGTGATCGTCTAGATCAGGGTTCCTCACTAGGATTTCATGACGATCCTTATTACTTTTTTCAAAATAATCTATGGCTGCAAGTACATATACATACAATTTTGATATACACCTATATACATACATTATCAGTAAAAAACATAGTATATATCAAGTAAACCAAATTTGTTATACAGGGTGTTCAGTAAAACTGTTTCAATAATTTAGGATGTTATTGTACACATAAAAATGAGCAAAAAACTACATATTAAGGTATGTCCTAAAATTTTTCCGTCTATCTGTCTTTATGTGTTTTTTACACAAAAATTCATAACTTTGGATCTACTAAAGGTACAATATTGTGAAACTTCGTGATTGTACTACCCTATTGTAGTTCTATTTTTTTTTAAATATAAAAAATAAATCTTCACCTTTTTCAAAATGGGGACGTTTAATGTTTTCTAACCGAAATATCTAAAAACTGAGTAATTTTACAAACAAAATGCAAGAATAACGTTTTTTAGTAAATTTTACTATAATATTTACCGTGTTTGTTTCAACGAAACGAATAAAAAACAGCTGAGTTATGCTGCAAAACATGAAACAGTGTTTTACAGCATTAACCAAAGGCTAGTTCGGTTTTAAATATGGGTGTACTTCTAACAGCTGACTTCATGTCAGTCTGCTAGTTCATATGAACAGCTGTTTATTTATGCTATTAATATTAGGTTTTGGTTTCCATTGTTGTCCTTATTCATTAGTAACAAAAAGAACTTAATCACCAAAGAAAAGGTAACTCAGGCCGACCGGTTTCATTAAGAACTTCTGAATTGGAATGGAAACCAAACCTAATATTAATAGCATAAATAAACACCTGTTCATATGAAATAGCAGATTGACATGAAATCAGCTGTTAGAAGTACACACATTTAAAACCGCACTAGCCTTTGGTTTTACGTTTTGCAGCATACCTCAGCTGTTTTTAACCGTTTTTGTTGAAACAAACACTGTGAATATAATAATAAAATTTAGTACAACAATTATTCTTGCATTTTGTTTGTAAAATTTGTCAGTGTTTAGATATTCCGGTAGAAAAAATTAAACGTCGGCAATTTTGAAACGGTTGAGAATTATTTTTTATATCAAGAAATAAATAGAAGTACAATAGGGTAGTACAATCACGAATTTTCACAATATTGTATTTTTAGTAGATCCAAAGTTATGAATTGTTTTGTAAAAAACACATAAAGACAGATAGACGGAAAAGTAAAGGTTTTAGGACATACTTTCATATAGCCTAAAGTTTTTTGCTCATTTTTATGTGTACAACAACATCCCAAAATATTGAAACAGTTTTATTGAACACCCTGTATAATACTATACTTCTTTTAAATAATTAATCGGAAATTACAGATAACTGATTTTAATTTTCTGCATTTTAATAAATTGTTTCAGTTCTAAAAAATGTTTAAAAAAAGTATTGCAGTTCTAAAAGGGCCATCAAAAATAGTGTTAAAGGCCGCATGCGGCCCGAGGGCCACGTGGTGAGTATTTGCTTTAGATAATGGAAATAACTTTATTTATATAAGAGAGAAGATAATTCATAGCTTTTTAGTTTGGTAAAATCTAAGGATAAAATACGTTGTCAATAATTACTACTATAACTTAACAATAATTATTGCCATCCTATACGGTATGTAGTAAATTACCTTAGTAATTTAAGGAAATGAATTTTCTGGTTTTTAATTTTATTTGCTTTCTATATACTTAGTAAAATAAGGGTTTATAATTTGAGATTAGTTTTAATTAGATAATATTTAATTTTTATTATATTATTAAATCTGCCAATCGAAAATATCGTTCGCTCTGTTAGCTTTTTGACATGATTAAGTGTTTTTCGTCAATGTTGCTGATATTGTTATTAGTTAGCTGTAAGTATAAATGAAGTAATTTTTTTAATTTAATTTCAATAAACCATTTCATTGTTATCAAACGAATTTTGAAACACTTCCCTTTCTTTACCTGTTAATTTATTACTTGTGCTACTATTCCAAATACGCAACGAAGAAAGGTCATTGACCTTTCAATCACACAACATAAATGAGCAACAAACAACATTCTCTTGAGTGGGAGCCAGTTTCTTTTTGCTGTATATAAATTAAGGTTTTGCTAATAGATGGCAGTAACCAATTGATATCTATCTTAGAAGACTATTCTATGTATCTCTTACTTTATATTTTTTATAAGTCTTCCAGAACTTCTAAAATTCAGATTTCTCTAAATAACTGTTTTTACATTGCTATAAACATATTTTATGCATTTTTTGAAGAAAAAGCGTATACATTTGCCTTTCTCAATTCGAATTTCGACAAATTACCTCTTAAAATATAGTTAGGTTTATGGAAAACATCAAAATCGTGGAAGTATATATTTTATACTCCTATCTTAACGAATATCCGATAAATTAAAATTTTTAGAGAGTTAATATTATTTCCTATTTTGATAAATTGTTAAGACATTAACATATTGTGTTTTCCAATCTTATACAGGGTGTCTCACGAAAGGTGTCTCAAACACATTGTGGGCGAACCATTTGACCAAGAACATTGCTGTAAAGTCCCCCCCCCCCCAAACCATATACGTACAATCAAATAAACAATTTTTGATTATTGTTGAACTTTAGCATTGATGGTCTAGAGTTCGAATCTTAAAAAATGTTAATGTAAACATGTAGAATGTGGCATATTATATCAAAGGTATTAACGCCCCTAAGTATTTTGGTGTAATTAGATTTGAGTTTTACTTATTCGTTTTAAAATGGTGGTCAAAAGTATATCAAAAATAGCAAATCTTTGTTTTTATCACTAAATGTACAGTTTAATCTTAATATGAAATCTAAAAATAGTTCTGAATACCTAAGAAAATTCTCTTTATAATGATACCCAATATGACTCAGTTTTATAATAGTAAATCCATTTTTTATTTTTTTTTTTTATTTTTGATAATTTAGAAAATCCCAAAAGTCTAAAATCTTAAATAGGAAGACCAGGCTTTTTGAATACCAAATAAAAGAGCTAAAAACTGAAAACTTATATATTCAAACAATAGATCTATCTTGAAAAGCAACAAAATTGTGGCTAAAAACTTTATATTTGTTGGCGTTTTGTGTGTTTGGACATACGGTGCACTCCCGCTTATTATTAGCTGATTAAAGCGATCAGCTGATTTTGCTCATTATTGCAACAAAGTATGTGTTCTCTATTACTTTTATTGCTTGTAACCAAACATATTTTATACAAACATTGCAGTTGTGGTTCAATACTGAAAGTTTCAATTAATTTGTAAAGAATTGTTAGATAATAGTTTTTGTAACATCAATGTATTATGTTTTTGTTTTAATTTGCGTTTTTTCATTGGTTTAGGTTTACTCTTTTTTTACTTATTTTTTAGCATGTTAATGGTTTTAGTTGAGTGCCTTACCAATATACGTTACCCTGACAGAAACTATCAAAGTTATAAGAGCTTTGAGCGCTTAGCCAATATAGTATGAACAACAGGACAAGTTCTGGTCTCTAATCATAAAAGACGGGACTCTGTAGTAAAACAACAGAGATCAGCTGATATTTTAGCTGCGGTAAAAATTGATCCTCAGGTGTCTACTCCACGCCTTGAAAGAGACTCTGGAGTCAGTAGATCTGCTATCAGTAGGATCCTTAAAGACAATAGTTTCCACCCGTATCACATTTCACTCCACCAAGAACTTGAAGCAAATGATCATTTGCACCGCATTAACTTCTCACTATGGGCCAACAAATGATTAACAATAATCCAGAATTTTATCTTAATGTTTTTTAGACTAATAAAGCCCCGTTTAAAAATAAATGCACTATTTGAGCCCTACTAATCCTCATTGGGTAAGGGAGATGAATCACCAAAGGCAATGGTCACTGAAAGTCTGGTGTGGCATACTCGATGGGCGAATAATTGTTCCTGTTTTTTTTTTTTATTGGACATTTAACAGAGGAATTGTACAACTACTTCCTAAACAATGAATTTTTAGTTTTACTTAATGATATTCCCGTAGAAAGACAGCGACAAACGTGGTTCATGCAAGATGGGTGCCCAGCACATTACCACCGTGACGTAAGATTCAATGCTCTGCTATGTTTGCAGAGCATTGGATTGGGAGAGGGGGTCCAGTATCCTGGCCGGCGAGATCTCCAGATCTTACTAGCATAGACTATTACCTGAGGGGTAGAATCAAGGATATTGTTTATCAAGCTGCTCCTACATCAAGAGAGAACGTGAAATATAGAATAAGAGAAGCATGTGCACAAATAAGAAGGGAAGAAGTAATCTATCCTATTGAAGCTTTCCCTACAAGGATTGAAAAGTGTATCTAAGTAGGTGTGGACTCTTTGAACACCAAGTAAAGAGGACAAATGAATCCAAGTAATAACAACAAATTTAAAGGTTTTTAGTCACAATTTTGTTATCATTCAAGATAGACCTATCGTTTAAAAATAAAAGTTTCTCGCGCTCTTTTATTTGATATGCAACAAGCCTGGTCTTATTATTTAATATTTTTGACTTTTGTGATTTTCAAAATTGTCAAAATAAAAAAAAAAAAAAATAAAAAGTGGATATAATATTGTAAAACTGAGCCATATTGGGTAGACTATCATTTTAAAGAGAAATTTCTTAGGAATTCATAACTATTTTTGGATTTCATATTAAAATTAAGCTGTGCATTTAGCGATAAAAATAAAGATTTGCTATTTTCGACATACCTTTGGCCGCCATTTTAAAACGAATAAGTAAAACTCAAATCTAATTACACCAAAATACTTAGGGGCGTTAATACCTTTGATATGATATGCCACATGCTACATGTTTACATTAAAATGTTTTAAAAATTCGTACCCAGGACCATCAATGCTGAAGTCTAACAATAATGAAAATATTTTTATTTGATTCTACGCATATGGTTTGGGAGGGGGGACTTTACAGCAATGTTCTTGGTCAAATGGATCACCCACAATGCGTTTGAGACACGCTGTATAATATTAAAGTATTTCTATTTGAACTTCGCCTGGTTAGGCTTTGTACATTTTGTTTACATCATTCACTTCCAGTTATTGTGAATATAAATGTATTTTTATACTTCCTGCTCTATCGTGTAAACGTAAACAGTACTATAATATATATGTTATAAATATACAATTTTATCTACTTTTGTCTATTGTTTTATTGTGATACCTAGTGTGAAATCATCAGTCAGAGTGTTTGTGTCAAAGAGTCGACCTCATAAACCCTCGTGCGAATTAAGTTAAACGCATTTGCAGCTTATCTCCGAATACAAGCTCCAAATTGTTGGGCTACTAAAATCAGGAGAAATTTATACTCATCAACGTTTTATATATAATATATACGACAGTATCAATAATATAATAAAATAAAATATTTAGTTTATGGATTTAGTTTTGTTATATCTCTCATAATTAGACGTATTGCTCCAATATTTTCGGAAAATCTATTTTTTAAATTTTAGTACAATGTAAATTCATATCCACGCATTTATTTAACTTTTGTATTTTAGAAATGTAGTTGACTTTAGCAAAAATTTATGAAATATTTTAGTAAGTTGCTCTATGGATATGTAAACCAGCGGTTTCTACAATTTTGTTCTATTCTTTCAAAGCAAAGTAAAATGTCATAAAATTATTTAAAATAATATTCTATATTATGTATCTTATTAAGATTATATATTGGAAAATGAGAACCTAATATTGCTTTGGTTAGGTTATGTTAGGTTTAGTCATATTAGGTTAGGTTAGGTTTGGTTTGATAGGTTAGTATAAATTAAGGTTGTGGTAGTAAATTAACGGAAAAGATCTGAAAACGATTTAGAGGCAAGTGAGTTTTAGACGAAATATTCCTGTGAGGCAAGTGAGTTATAGACGAAATATTCCTGTGAGGCAAGTGAGTTTTAGACGAAATATTCCTGTGAGGCAAGTGAGTTATAGACGAAATATTCCTGTGAGGCAAGTGAGTTATAGACGAAATATTCCTGTGAGGCAAGTGAGTTTTAGACGAAATATTCCTGTGAGGCAAGTGAGTTATAGACGAAATATTCCTGTGAGGCAAGTGAGTTATAGACGAAATATTCCTGTGGGGCAAGTGAGTTTTAGACGAAATATTCCTGTGAGGCAAGTGAGTTATAGACGAAATATTCCTGTGGGGCAAGTGAGTTTTAGACGAAATATTCCTGTGAGGCAAGTGAGTTATAGACGAAATATTCCTGTGAGGCAAGTGAGTTTTAGACGAAATATTCCTGTGAGGCAAGTGAGTTATAGACGAAATATTCCTGTGAGGCAAGTGAGTTATAGACGAAATATTCCTGTGAGGCAAGTGAGTTTTAGACGAAATATTCCTGTGAGGCAAGTGAGTTATAGACGAAATATTCCTGTGGGGCAAGTGAGTTTTAGACGAAATATTCCTGTGAGGCAAGTGAGTTATAGACGAGTTTTTACAGTAGTATTATTTAAAAATTAGGAAATAGTTTTATAATTTAGATAAATTGTAGTTTAAATAACAGTAAAATTAAATTAACTAGTGCAAAACATAAAGTAAATATAATAATATTGAATGTACTATATAAGGATCAAACCTAGACAGCAAGTCATATTAATGTTTTATAACGCCTGACTAGCTTTATCAACAGTTGAATACAGGTACGTACGACAAGTTGTAAAACACTGGCTGAAGGCGGTTTGTTAATTCGTTTTGAATCAGTAGTCGCCCATCAAGGTAACGCGTGAATAAACTATTTTATTGAAATAGGATGCAACAATTGGTTCAAACAACAATAAGATTGGATTGTTAACGACATAATGTACAACTGGTGTAAGGGTGATTCGTTTAATTGGTTTTGGGAAGGGTAGGTATTGGGCTGTCAATGACTCTACCAACTTATATATTCGCGTATTATGTTTTAACACAGAATCTCTTAAGCCGACTTTACGCGGTTTGGATTCCATATGAAATTCTAAATTTTTAAAAACGTTTTGTCGATCGTAGAAACATGGAGCATTAAAATCCTGAAGAATTTCATTCTCCTAACATTTGTTATTTGCAAAAATATGCAATACATACACATGAAAGACGTTGTAAATATTCTAAAATTATTAATTCTGTTATCAGTATTTTAATTTTATAAACAATCTTACAAAAAATTTGCATGATTTCTGTTTAACGTGACTCGAGTTTATATTTTCGTGGTTATCTTTAAGAGTCTGCAGAGGCAGTCAGCCATGTTGGTTTTAATTCCATAAGAACAATGTTAATTGCGTATCCATATTTTTTGGTTATTTATTGACCAACATTTGTGTATGAGGTGTCATTTGAAACGTTACCAAATTGCACATTGAGTTTACTTTTAATATTTTAATATATACGCCTAGTTTGGAAAAAGATATGAAAATCAATTTTTTTAAATTTAGTACGATATTTTGGATTCATATCCATGCGTTTATTTAACTTTTGTATTTTAGAGATGTAGTTGACTTTAGCAAACATTTACGAAATATTAAAATAAGTCGCTCTAGGGGTATGTATACCAGGGTTTTCTATAATTTTCGGATTAACCGAACATTTCATGTACGGTTAATCGGGGCGTTCGGTTAAACGAGAACGAGTAAAATCGGTTTAATATTAATCAATCAAAACTCTTGGCAGACCATGAATGGAAACCGCTGGTCAGTGGTGAGTGCTCAACTCTATCAACAAGTAAGCAACAGGCCATCTGTGTGGCTTCCCTCGTTGGGTACGTAACGACCTGTTACATACGCAGATTAAATATGAACATTCCTCCGTCGAGTTTTCTATTAACCGAAAACACGTGTTTCATATACAGGGTATCCAGCTTCGAATGTCGCATATTTAAGTGGATTGGTCAATACAAGCAAATAATGCCGTATAAAATGTGTCCTATGTCGATTCGTCTACTGTCTGTGTGTCTGTATGTGTTTATATATATATATATATATATATATATATATATATATATATATATATATATATATATATATATATATAAATGTTAAATGTCAAAAATAATCGGTTTTAAAATGGCGGCTGTTTTTTAAATATAAAAATTTCAAAGTCATATTTATATTTTTAAAAACTACATTTTGTTCAAAAACGTTAAGACACGTGATTTATAGACTACGTTATGCCAAATTCAACGATATGCTGATTGGCTGATAAATAACAGAGAACACGCATTTTTTGTGACGCATTGTTATCTGAGTACTCTTTACTCAGATAACAATGCTTTCAGCCACAATAAAATACGTGTTCTCTCTTATTTATCAGCCAATCAGCATATCGTTGAATTTGGCATAACGTAGTCTATAAATCACGTGTCTTAACGTTTTTGAACAAAATGTAGTTTTTTCTTGTGTTTGATTTTGACATTTTTAAACAGCCGCCATTTTGAAACATATAATTTTAGACATTTAGCACTTTTACATAAAATGTATCTTTGTAAGATCAACCTGCATTCGAAAATTTAGTACTGTATGTCAAACGGTTTTTGAAATACATTTTTTGTAAAAAACACATACAGACACATACAACAAAACTAATCGAAATAGGACACATCTTATATGGCATTGTTTGCTTGTATTGATCTGAGAAAAAATCCTTTAAAATATGCGACAGTCGACGCTGGTCACCCTGCATATTTCACTGGTAAACTTAAAATAATTTAGGTTTTTTTGTTTATGTTTTTTTTTTTTTTTTAATTACTTGCCAATTGCATTGTGATAGTAGGATTTATTATGTCATCAGTAAATTCCAAATAATCTTAATTTTTGATTTGTCCATTATAATTTTCCGAACGGATATAAAAACGTTATTTTTTTCCTAATTCCGTAATTGTTATGTAAATATTTCCAAATTACTGGGATCTATATTGGCGTGCTCCCCAGATGAGTCACGCCCCAAGCTGATAGAGTTAAGCTTAATTAAGCTTTGATTGGTTTCAGAACGTGGTTTGCATGCAGACACCATCTTTAATTATTGAAATGATTTTTATTATAACATTCCCAACGATTTTCACTATTGTGTATTACAATTAAATCTATCTTTATTCGTGAGGTGATGATTTTAATGAAATAACTGGAGGTAAGTTTGTAAAATATAATTTATATAAATCATGATCGATAAATAAGACTGATTTTAACAAATGAAATAAAGCACTAAAAATATAACACTTCATTTTTGTACAAAATACATATAGACCTATTTGCACATCGTTTTATACGAAAATAATAACAGTTTCTCGTATTTAGGTGAGACTTTGCAAAACAGGTATTTCTATTTTTAGGTCTTATATTGCTTTTAAATAAATAAATATATATATATATATATATATATATATATATATATATATATATATACACACACTTCTCATCCAATGCTAATTTTTTTGTCTGATTACCAGTGGTTTTGGAATTCAGCAGGGAAGCGTTTTTCTACTGACATGTTAATTTATTACAGTTCAAACTAGCAGAACTGGCAGACTTCACTAATTAACCGAATTACTGTCACAAAAATTCATATTACATGAAATATATATTATAATTAATAAAAAATTAAGTGTTATAGTAAAAGCAAAAGCTACAAATTAAATGTCAAATTCGCCGTGATTAAATGAGCTTTAAAATCGCACACCATTCTGCACCATTGTTGACTTGGACTGTGAACCATCGCTAGATCACAAGACTCAAAGACGTGTCACGGCACTTTTCAAACAATCATCTAAATTTCCTCTGAAATGTACAACGCAAAAAGAGAATGTTTAAATTTATCGCTTTTAGTTTAAATCTGTTTTACTTTGATAAATGGCTAAAGTGAATTGAGAGTTTGAGAGTATTGACTGAGTGAGCGACGTTAATTAAAAGTCGACATTTATGAGATCTACTGTTGTTTGAAATTTTAAATAAACATGATTGTTTTTGGTTTGTTTTTAAAACCTCCATTACAAAATGTATTACATAACTTTAATTTGAGCTCTACTCAGAACAGCAAGCTGTTTACTTTTGATGTCCTTTGCAAACTCAAATTTCTCAGAGCTGAGCTCCTTCTTACAAAGGCTGAGTATAATGAAGTCGGTCGTTCCGTAATAACTCCTAGTATATTGCCCCACCACTGTTTGATCTTTCTTCACAATCTTGTAGCTCACTGGATTTGTGAGATGAACTAATTCTATGATGTATTTGTAATATCTTTATAAAATTGTTTAGTAACTTAGCAGTTTTTTATTTCCTCCCATATGAGTTAGCATAAACTCATATGAGTTAGATTAAACAAGTTGGTCTAAAAATCCATTGTAGGGTTCCCTGAACCTAAAAAGTAGTTTTTTCGAAAAAAAATGTTGATGTCTGTCAGTATGTGTGTATGTGCAATTCGCTGTAGACCAAACGGATGGATACATTTTTATGAAATTTGGTATGTAGGTGTATTTAGCCAATATCTCGAGACAACTTTTCACTTTTTTGAAATTTTAGTTTTTTTTTATTTTTATGGGCAAAAATCACACAAAAAGGAATTTTCTTAAATTATTAGGAAACGGTTCAAACGATTTAGAAAATATGTGAATTACAATTTAAAATATTTTAGTACAATCCGCATGTCTCTAACTTGATTAGTTTTAAAGTTATGGCAAAAAACATATTTGGGAATCAAACAGCTAATTTTCAGTTTTGATGTTTTAGTGTTTAATATGAGTGAAAGTTTGTGCCAATTATTTAGAACCATTTATTTTTAACTAGTATACCTCCACACTCGGTAACGGGATAAGCATATGTTTTTACTAGTTGAGGGTGTGAAATAAACTAAAAGAGGCGAATAAGAAAGCATTGGCGTCCTCTACGAATTAATATCTTTCGGTTTTCTGTTGAGGGAGTACCGAGGCCTGTTGATAGTTATAATGTAAGTTATGTCGGACGTGGTGCATGTACAAGGGATGGTAACATCCCTTATTTCTTGATCCGGGTTGGTACGTACCAAGCACTAAATAGGATTGGTTCTCAGAAGTGTTTTGATCGGGCTATAATAAACTGTCAAGCCAGAACTATACTGTATTGTACGGATACATATTGAAAGGTAGTGCAGAAGTGGTAGCGCTGTTCAATGCTTCAGTATAATTTCAGTTTTGTTTTAGAGCCGTTGCACCTTCGAGACCTCCGGTTTTAGGCAGAATCGATTCGCTAGATGGAATCGAGAGAATGAGTCACAGGTACTGTATTTCTCTCTCTTTAACCGCGAAATGAAAGATTGACAACGGACACCCGATGCAAAATACCTTTTGTTTCATAGATCGATCGGATTAACGGATAATTTAATTTGCGGTTAATTGAGGTTTCCGGTTAAACGGGAACGAGTAAAATTCATAAAAACCACAAAAAAGACAAAACAGAGGTCACACCCAATAGTGCACTAAATGAGTGTCGACTTAATAAAAACTTGGAGTATCGATTAGTTAGTTCTTCTGTATGGATGGTGTAGTAACCGATTTACCTCCAAATCCCTTATTTACTTCCAAATCCTAAGAATACATGTATTAATTCCTACAAATTCATAAGGGTATACATTTACGATTATTCTCATTGAGGTGTTCACCGCTGCCATAAGAAATCAATATCTGTTCTTTTTCTCTGAGCACAAATACGAAATACGAATAAAATACTCTGTGGAGTTCTCGCTCCTTCAAGCACTACATAAACTGCATTTATTGTTCTTAATAAAAGTACTCATAATGTTTACAATTGAATAAGTACTTTTATACGAGGTCTCGATAGTAAAACATAAAAGTAGAATAATAATTCCATGCCGCATTGTATGGTTAAATCTTCAAAGGGACATTTTGAGGATGTTTAAAGACAGTTAATAAGCATGCACCACTCTATACAGAAGTCAGCTGTTACAATTAGCGAAGTGCAAGCTCGACTCAATCAAGTCCCGAGGGATGAGTGACGAAAGGGGGACAACTTGTTATAAGTCTGTAATTTCCAGTCGATGTTTTACCTCTTTGACGGCTCTTATTATTTTTCATCTCGTTCTTTTTTAACAACTAATAAGACTTTTTATGAAATCTTCTCAAAGTTAAAAAGTGGCAGAGACGACCCAATTTGAGCGCTCTGTACTTTGTGTTTAATTATCAATAAGGTTCTAAACGAGCTGTTTGTTCTTATCCGACGTTTGTGCGCGAAAGAAGTCCGCGTAGTTTTTTCGTCACGTAATCAGCGAGCGCTTGTTAATGAGATAATATCACTGTCGCTTGTAAGGATTTCTTTTTGTCACTAAGTGACATAGAAACGCTAGATTGTATTTTTTTACTATAAAATGTCTAGCTAAATTGTAAACGATTTAAAGTTGTTTTATGAAACGCTTGATAATTGATTGTAATATTTGTCAATCTTATGTCAGTTTTAATTATTTAGTACTAATATTACTCTATGGATATTTACTTTCGTATTCATTTCAATTATTTTCTTTAAGTTATATTCAATATTTATTTTAATGCTGTCAGTTTTTTCCAATTGAAAATACGCTGCCTAAAAAATGAGGTAGTATTATTTAAGTATAATAACACAAAGTAGCGACACTTTGTTAACAAATTGTGACAAGTATGACGCTAGCGATCCTAGCGGCGGGATCAAAGAAGCACGTATTTCTGCGCTATTTACATCCACAGCTGTTATTAGTAAATAATCTGTCAAGGCACTTTTGTTATTGTTATTATTCCTATTCTTTGTAAGACTCAATGCTAATGTAGTGTAGTTGTATTCTCCTGC
The DNA here is from genome assembly GCA_035578905.1 of Stictocephala bisonia. NCBI lineage: Eukaryota > Metazoa > Arthropoda > Insecta > Hemiptera > Membracidae > Stictocephala > Stictocephala bisonia. The sequence continues at coordinate 2,487,991 of JAQJVL010000062.1, read as the reverse complement.
TGTAAGAAGCGCTAGCTCCACAGTTTAATGACTTTTTTTTACAATTTTACAAACAGCTGATTAGGGTGAGTGCACCAATGAATGACCTTCTAGCGAATGACCGTTTCGTATAAATAACATCATATTAAGTGTTTCTTGTTGCCTAGTCTATCTCAGACCGTCTTAAAAGTAACTTTGAAGCCTGATTTTAATCCTCCCTGTCACTGGTTCAAAAAGAAAGTGTCAAACAACCATTTGTAACACAAACAAAATTAAGTGTTTCACCCAGTTATCTTCAGCTTTCCCACTATAGCGTATCGACTATGGCCAGGTGTATTGTTCATTGTTCTTTGACTACTGATTGAAACTGAAATATATTATATGTAATTAACAGTAAAACTAAGGCCTAAAATTCGACTCATTTTAAGATCGAATAACTCCTAAGCAACAGTTAATATAACAGTCGGTCATTCACTGGTGCAATGATTTATGTACGATAAATTGTATTTTACAATACTCTGTTCAAACGTAATGCATTAAGTTTTATACTTAGGAAGTACAGGAGAATACGGGCAGGACGTTTAAACTGTTCCCTACCCTGAAGCGTAACAGCCTGTTTTACCATGTGATTCAAGTGGAAACTCAAGCTAAACAGGTTATTCACCGGTGCACTAACCCCATATTGAATATGGTACAACTGTAGCATTTACATTGTTGTTAAGACTGTTATGTTTTTAAGACTATTATGAAGTACATATATGCATTTGGTTTGGTTAAATTGTTAATTTTATAATAATGTATATATGTTTATCTATATACTTAGTTAACCAAGAAATTAAACTAAAAGCTAAATCGTTAATATATCAAGAATTAGTTCTGGTTTAGTGTAATTGGTTTTGATGAAAATTCATCATTGTAAGTATTCTTGTATATTTAGTTTGTTTTTGTTGCTTTATTCATTGTAAGCTTGATAATAGAATTAAGCACATTCTAAGAATATGCTTTGTCTTTGGGTTCTAGTGATTAGGGAGTTAATCTGTCGATAAAAACCTCGTCATTTATACAGTGAATACAGTTTCATGAGGCAAACTTACCACTTCCGTGCTAAACAAGAACGTGTACGGATAAACACAATCACCTTAAGTATAAAGCTGATCTAGTTAACGCTTAGACATCGTTAGACAATAGACCCCAGTTCTAAACACGATTAAAGCATTAACCTTGATCGTACGGTACATAGTAAATACGGAGATGATATTAAGGCAATTTGGTCAACTACGAGAATTAGCTAACTATGAAATTAATTTAAAACTATACTTTATTTATCGAATGTTCCGACTTGACACACGAGCGCGCTTGTAGCTCTGATAAGTGGTTACTGCGTTTGACACACGGCGACAATAATAACTTGTCAAGGTAGAAATACACTTGAACAGGCATTTTTAATTGGTCCAAACATTATTACAATATTGCAAACTATAAGTAATGCCGTGAGAACAATCTATAAAGAATCGAAAACAATAATGTTAAGTCTATTCTCAAATTCAAAATATCAAACAAATAGGTTATGAAACAGGTGTATTCAAAGAACTTATACGTGGCAACAATACAAGACATAAAGGCGTTGCTGTGGTTGCAGCTGGCTTACATCGTCACGCCATTGGTCCTAGCATTCTCAAACTCGTAGTTCTATCACTTGCTGTAAGAGCGCTCTGAAGTCAAGTCGAGACGTTCATTAAACAAAGTATAATTGTAATTAATTTTAACAAACTGGAAAAGGAAATTACATGACAATTGCGATATATCTTCTCTTCCTACACACAAAAGGTTCATTAGGGGTTAATGAACATTACTTAAGCCCCTCCCCCCAACAATAACTTAACTTAGCTTAATAGACCTAGATATTGGATGGTTTGTAAACTCCACGCACGTCTTACAGTTAGCCGACTTGCAAACTTCCGTAGGAGTCGCGACCATCGATATTCGAACAACTAGGAGACCGTATAGTTAGTTGGTAAGCTGACACCGGTGCTGGAAGTAGGACTAATTGGAAAAGTGAATGTTTCTCAAAATTTTATACATGAATGCATTTTGTGGAGTGATTGATAATGAAATTATAGCTATTTAAAAAAAAATTATATTTTACAATTCATTTATATGTACATACTAAAGTAAAAACTGTTTTGATGTTTACAAGATCAGTGGATGTTCCCTTCCATCACCAAGCAAAGACAAATAAAATCACACAATCTTATAACTTGTAAAAATTAACACCCCAGTATATCCAAAAGGAACGTCGAGTACTAATCCAAACGACGTTCCGCCGTGTTCCAAAACGAGTGGATATACACTATACAGTACTGTATATGACTGGATTTGCTTGGTAAATTTGAAGCCATCACAGAACGGTCGCGGCACATTTGCCACGGAACTGTTCCACGAGCCGCCATCGATCCGGTGGCTTTGTTCTCCGTCTATGTGTATCTACAAACCTCGTGGCACTAGTAGACTCTAGTAGTCAACACTAGTAGATACTTGACATTTACTGGAGGAATACTTACAATTTAGTTTAGTTATTCTTTAGTACCAGGTGAGTGTTTTGTTCTTATGGTACCGTTTAATCGATGTATATATAAAGCTTATAGTTTTTTTTGTCAGCTACCATTTGTAATTTAAAATTATATAAAATTTGTATTTTATACTGGGAAAAAATCTCCCAAATTCATTTAGACATTAATAAAAATAAAGACAATAACAAGTGATCTCCTGTCACAAAGCTAAATCCAATCCATCAAGCCATTTAAGACCTGCCTCACTGATTATATTTATGCTAGCTAATAAACAGCTAAACATGCTAGTGAATTCTTGAGTCAATGCTTAGTGCCAGGCTAATAAAAGTTTATGTCGGTCGTGAAGAAAGCTTTTTTATACAGCTGAATGATGGTCTACCACAAGGGTCTGTACTTGCTCCAATTTTATTCAACTTGTATACTGCTGACATCCTAATGAAAAATTATATAATAGCTTTAGTTTATCATCACATGGACTTCACAGCTACTGAAGAAACGTTCACAGTATCTTGCAACTCTCGAAGAATATTTTAGAACCTGGAAGCTGAATCATAACCCGAAGTATTCTGCTTCCACCTAGGTAACTGATTAGCTAATCGTATGTAGAATGGCTGGTATAGTCATAGGTCATGCAAAATTGAGACGGTCTCGTCATTTGGAACATCATGGTTTCTTCCAAATCGTGGATACCGTTTGAAAGTGAATTGATCTATCAGTCATCAATAAATAACGGTAGTCATCAATAAATAACGGTCATCAATGAATATATACGGTAGTAACTTGAAACATGGTTGGCTTTATGATGACGTTTCAACCAACGATCGTGGTTAAACAAACGCCTAAGACCACGTGACTTGCGAGTGAGTTGACCTATCAATCATCAATACATAACGTGAATATATACGGTAGTAACTCCAAACATGGTTGGCTTTGTGATGACGTTTCAACTAACGATCGTGGTTAAACAAACGCCTAAGACCACGTGACTTGCGAGTGAGTTGACCTATCAATCATCAATACATAACGTGAATATATACGGTAGTAACTCCAAACATGGTTGGCTTTGTGATGACGTTTCAACCAAATATCGTGGTTAAACACACGCTAAGACCACGTGACTTGCGAGTGAGTTGACCTATCAATCATCAATACATAACGTGAATATATACGGTAGTAACTCGAAACATGGTTGGCTTTATGATGACGTTTCAACCAACGATCGTGGTTAAACAAACGCCTAAGACCACGTGACTTGCGAGTGAGTTGACCTATCAATCATCAATACATAACGTGAATATATACGGTAGTAACTCCAAACATGGTTGGCTTTGTGATGACGTTTCAACCAAATATCGTGGTTAAACACACGCTAAGACCACGTGACTTGCGAGTGAGTTGACCCGCGCTATTAATTATGAATATATGTAGCGCCTCCAAAGTGTAGTTTGTTGAGACCCATTTAATATTCAATACAGGTAAGCGTAGAAGGTAGCCAGGAGTAATCAAACTTTGGAGGTAATTAGCTTGTGGAAGTAGTGGATAGCTCGTGGTAATAGCTCATTTGATGTTAGATTATTGATTAACGAGACTTTCTAAGAACAGTTTAAGATCTACAGGTACTTGATTACATTCAATAATGCTTTTATATGACTTAAATGATATAAAACTTACTAGTAATGGTACTATTTTCTTCTGTGTTGACACTGTAAAGTTTATTTTGAATTTAGAACACAGTAGAAAAACTCACCTGTTTTACTTGCCAACCAGCAATACTAGCGATGGTGGTATAGCAAATAAACGATTTGATTTGATTAGATTATTTACTCTCATTTACTTGTAATGCAACATAATTAAACTGCCGTGCTATCTAGCGGCGAGATGTTGAAGCTCTGCATTACGACCACTAGGATCGCTAGCGTCATCCAGTTGGCGTTTTTCTCAAGAGGAAGCTTAGCGACTACGAGTTTATATTACGAGATTATGAGGAAACTGTACTTTCTGGTAATTTATAAAATAATAATATTCATTTTATGTTAAAATACGTCCGACCATAGCTGTATAAAAAACATGTAAAGTCATTTTAGCTATAATTTCCTTCCTGTCCAACGTATTTTTGTATTCAAGATATTAAATGACAGTTTTTCATAAGAAGTGGAAATAATCCAGTTACTGATTTATCATATACAACAAAAAATGTTTCTAAAACTATTTCAAGAATTCCCAATGTTAACAAATCAATTTATAGAAGATCAAACGAATACCTTGGACCTAAATACTATAATCACCTTCCAGAAGGTGAGTTAAGCATCTGAGCAAGCCATTAAATGGATATTTTTCTACGAAGACATTAATTTCTATTTTGAACAACGTATTGAGCTAAAACTCAATAAAATTAAAATTGTTTTATAATAAAGTAAGTTATTAAATATATTTCAAACTATTTATTTTTTATAGTATTAATTATTTTGTCAAAGTTTTATTTTCAACGTTGCATAGCCAAGTAATTAATTTACTATATACTAAGACTTACTACCTATACTATATAAATAATATATTATAATTTAAGTGAAATAGATATACAATGTCCCTTATTAAGAGTAGGTATACTAAATATTATTAAGTATTAATGTCAATTTAATAGAGGTGCTGCAGAAGGCTAAATTATTATTTGTAATTTGTCAAGACTGAACTCTGATTTAGTTGTTTATTTTCTGTTTGTATAGTTTACTCCTGACCACACTACTGGACAAAGTGGCCTGTAAATTTCTCTTTTTACAATTGTTTATATAATTTGTACTGTTATGAGAAATAAATTCACTATTCATTAATTTTTACGAAAGTTAAAATTTCAGCCTGGTTAAAAAAGGGAGAGTGAATTTTATATGTTCTAATAGAGCTTTGATCAACCTTTTCATTTCTTTGAAGAAAACAGGTACAAAGTACATTGGAAACTTAGTTCTCTATACGACATGGCTCAATCTGAATAAAGAATTGTAAATAGATTATTGATTAGCGAATATTTCAACTACTTTTATCACAAGAAAGTAGAAGTAGAAAAATTCCGTAAGTAAGAAAGCATTTTTGTAATTGATTACTATGAGTCAAAAGTATGTCAGTGACTCGTACAGTTTTTATTAAGTATATATACTTAATTTAACAAAATTTTGAGTATCGCAAACTGTATTTAAATTTTATTGGATACATTTTTAAATGTAAACACTCTAGTATCAGTACATAGAAACATGAGGGAATAGATGGTTCCATTTCCTTACAACATAAATAGATTGGCGACAAAATGTCTGACAGTCATGATAGTACTTCGTGGCTGTGTTTGGTACTTAGTGCTGCCATCGTTATATGAATGTACGCTACAATCTACCTTTTATCGCTGTCCTCCAGAAAAATAGCTGAAATTATCGTTGCATAAAGGTTGTGACCAGTAGCTGTTATGGAGACCTTTATTATATTTTTTTGCAATAAAGATTTATGACAAAAATCTTTATTGTAGTAGCCTTTGTGCAGTTTACAAGTTGCGGCCACTTTTTTGTAGATTAATAATAAACTTCAAGACTTTAAGAATAACAACGAAAATTATAACTTGAATCTATAGTTTCTGGTGCTGTTATAACTAGAATCTATAGAATCGTCAAGGAGCTATTTACAAGATAACCAGACGTTTCGCCCATGCTGTGATGCTGTGGTGGTCCTCAGTGGTATCGCTGAGACTTGTGAATATAATAGATAGCACCTTGACGCGATTCTATTTAATACATAGATTTATTAAGTAATATAAAGTTAAAAATTAGGGCTACTTACGTATTTTTAGGATGTAATAAAATTAAAAACTGAGTACCCTTTAATATGTTTTATTAAAATTGAATAAACACAACATGTTTCAACTTTATGGTCATTTTCAAGTGTAAATAAGAATTATCTTATTTTTATTTTTTTTATTCAATTTTAATAAAAAATATTAAAGGGTACTCAGTTTTTAATTTTATTACATCCTAAAGAATTATTAAATATAGATATAGTTCTATGTTTATAGAACTATATAGATTCTAGTTAGGACACCAGCCGCTTAAGCCTATGATCTAAAATATATATATCGTGTATGTTTGTACATCAGCGGGGGAAATTTAGTTTATATCGGTTGTCAAACTTGAAATGTGTTATAATATACAGGGTGTCCAGCTTCGGTCAAATATTTTAGAGGATTGTTTGTCAGGTTAATACAAACAAATAATACCATACAACATGTGCATTCTCTCGATTCGTTTTCTGTCCATTACAAACATTTGAATATCTCAAAAACCGTTTGACATACAATACTAAATTCTGGTATGAAAGTTTATATTGGAAAAAGATATTTCATGTAAAAATACTTTTTGTCCAAGATTATTCGTTTCAAAATGGCGGCTGTTAAACATTTCAAAGTCAAATATAAAAAAAGCACACATTTTACCCAAAAATGTTAAAATACAATATCTGTAGACTATAACATGCTAAATTTAACCATGTGCAAATTTAAAATACCGGATGCTAATTAACAGAGAATACTTATTTTTTGTAACTGAAAGCACTGTCATCTAGGTACTCTTTTAGAGATCACAAAGCAAACTCCTTTCTTTGGATCTTTGGAGACCCTTGCAAACTCGGACGTGAAAAACTGTACACAAAGTTTCTTTGAGCAAACCTAAAATGTGTTATTTATGTATTACTAAAATAATACTCTCTCTAACCTCACGCCCACCCATACAAATACAGTGATAAAGGTACTACCACTTATACATTTTCAGTGGTAAATGGCCTCCTGCCCACCCACACACGTACAGTGGTAAAGGGTGGTCCAACCCGTCCGCCTATACACAAAAAAGTGATCACAAAAAATATAATTTTTCTCTGTTATTTCTCAACATATTTTTTAAATTGGCATATCGTTAAATTTGACATAATATAGTCTTCAAATATTGCGTTTTAACATCTTTAGTTAAAATTTGTAATTTTTTTTATATTTGACTTTGACATTTTTAGACAACCGCCATTTTGAAACGACTAATCTTGGACATACAGCCTTTTTACATGAAATGTTTTTTTCTAATATTAAGTTTCATAAAAAATGCAGTAGCCTACTGTATGTCAAACGGTTATTGAAATAATCACATGATTGTAAAAAAAAAAAAATAATAAAAAAAAAAACAAACATATTGACACTCAGACAGAAAACGAACCGAGAAAAGGTACATGTTATATGGTAATATTTGTTTGTATTGACCTGACAAACAATCCTCTAAAATATGTGACAGTCGAAACTGGACGCTCTTTATATTAAACACATTTCAAGTTTGGAAGTATAAGAATGCTAGTGATAGGTGGAAGTGTAGAATTTTCTGTTGTATTATTTTTCAAATGCTTCCCCAATTTTACTCAAACTTTGTTATCGGCGTGATTGGGAATTTCAAGTGTACAAGTGCACGAGTGATGCCACTGTTTTGATATTTACCACTGCATTATTTTCACTTTTGTATGTCACTCTTGATATGAAAAAACTTTATGTTGAAAGTTTGTATTAATACACTATTTCTATGGGTGGGCGGGTGGATTGATACACTGTATTTGTATGGGTGGGTTAATGCCACTGTACGTGTATGGGTGGACGGGTGGCTTAATACACTGTACGTGTATGGGTGGACGGGTGGGTTAATGGCACCGTACGTGTATGGGTGGGTGGGTGGATTAGTACACTGTACTTGAATGGGTGGGTTAATGCCACCGTACGTGTATGGGTGGGTGGGTGGGTTAGTACACTGTACTTGCATGGGTGGGAGGGTAGGTTAATACCTATATGTACCATTAAAAATAACCGTATGAAAAGATGTATGAGTGGCTTAAAGAACGAGTCATAAATACATTTGAAGAGGTTACAAAGAAGTCTCGACCATATAACACACTAAAAAACCTATATATGGCTGTAAAAAAAATTTATTTTTTGTATTTTTCAAACTTTGCACTATCTCTTTACTTTAAGTATACGAATAAATTAATATTATGATTTTTATATGATTTTCTTGTTTTTATCAACATATATTGTACTTTTATATAATTTCTATGTTACTGGAACTTTAACTTTATTAATAAGACATAATATTGGTATTATTCTAGGAATATCTATAATTATTTGTTGTAAGATACCTTTATTGATACCATTTTCTAATTATAGGTTGTGTACACGCTGATATTTTTGTCAATGTACTTGAATATAATGGTGTACTTTATGTACTTCGTATAGTGATTCATAAATGAATGTATACAAATTAAAATAGTACATAAATTAGGTGTAGATCGTTAACAATAACAGACATTTTTTTGGGTTCTCCTTTAGTTTAGGGAAGTATGTAAATAACAGACACATGTCCTTTTATTACTCACATTGTACAGCCGAGGACAACGCTCATGGGGCGGTAAAGTGTCCTGTTGCGTGTGGCTGTAAAGGCGGAACTATAACATTTCAACTAGTTTTAAATAATAAATAGACTTAGGTATATATAAACAGTCATCTGATAATTTATTTAAAATGTATAACTATTTATAGAATAATTCATATGTACCATTTTTAATTAGTATTATTTAGTATTGTAATAAAACTATTAATTTCAGTCGCTATTCAAGCATTCAAAATTTAATTTCTAATACGTTTATTATAATATAATTCAAAATTAATTTACAATCATTACATTTTCCAAAAACCTACTCAGTGTCAGATATTTTCCACCAATGAAAAACCAGTACAGTGTTCAAGTTATTTACCAATGTAAAATAAAACTTATGTTATATTTAAATTGGCTTCAGCAATGAACTTTGAAGAATACTCTCTCTCTCTTTTTCTTTTTTCTTTCTTCCTTCCTAGCAATGGAGATGGCAGCTAGAAATTTTTCTTGAGTGAACAGTTTTCTATAAAATAAAAGTAATTTAAATTCAAGAATAAAGTAAACATTTTTAATATCAATGAACTGTAAAACTTTAAATCAATTAATATCTAAAAACTATTCAAAAGCATTTTGATAATCTATTTGAGAAGAATCTCTGGGTGAGACCAACTCTATCAAACCAAATTTAGGGCTACACACACTACAAACCTTCATAAAATATTTGACATTGCTCTTTTCACTTATCATAACTGTTATCAAGAATACGTTTTACATAAAATAATTTATCTAATCTAAAGTAAAAAAAAAAAAAAAAAAAAAAAAAAAAAAACCAAAACCCGCACGATACCCATTCCCTATATTTATTTAGTCTCTTTCTCTATAGCTAGTCGAAATGTATGTACCTATATACATTTTAAATGTCTTTTCTTATACTTAAAAGTTTCATTTGTCTTGTAAATAACATTTGTAAATATGTTTTGCTAGTAAACCATATTGTACCTATTTTTTTTTGAGTCTGTTATTTGATTTAGTATACATACCAGGATGGAGTAAGTTATCAGATGACCTTTACAAGGAGTTTAATGCTACCGAAAACTCCAATACGGCTTATCTGCTGATGTACTCTCTTGACAGTGTCAGGAGAGAAATGGGCGGAAACTGTTGAAGATATAAACTTTACCCACATCAGTAGAAAAGCTTGGTCACTTTTAAGGAAACTCTTCTGGTAAATCTCTAAATCAAAGAGAAGTACATCACCCAAAGGTGTCTGACATAGCTAAACGGATAGTCAGCTCGTCAATCTTCGTACAAACACGAGCTTTACAAGCTGAGTGAAATAAAAAAAAGAGTCAAATGGTACCCCTGGAAGTCTCCAGAAATTTCACGGAGGAAGAGATAGACAGGGTGATTTCCTCTATACCAGCAGGGAAAGCAGCCGATCTTGACGGTATCTTTCTGGAATTTCTGTTACATGATGGTAGCAGAGTTAAACAATGGCTTCAAGCATTCTACAATAAGATATTAGCTACAGGCAATTTGCCAAAAGCATTCAAGCGAACAAAAGTAGTAGCTATTCTGAAGCCTAGAAAAGACCCTGAACCAGTGGAAAGTTACCGCCCCAACAAGCAACTTCTTAGTGTTTGTTATAGTTGTTATAGTTGCTCCAGCCCCTGCTGGAAGGGCTGCTATACAATAAATATCAACCATTCTTGATTCTAATGTTCCAGTTGAGCAGGCTCTGACATCATTTATTGAGAATTGGTTTGAAAAGAAGTTAAAAACATCTGCAGGCTATGATCTCACAGCAGCTATGACGGCTTATCAGTGTGGAGCAAAGGTTTGTTGCAAAAGTTCTACAGCCTCCTTCCTAGTCCGTTTCTTTTGCAACTTTTGAAGTCAATGCTTAGTACCAGGCTAACAAAAGTATATCTCGGTCGTGAAGGAAGCTCTTTTAGACAGTTGAAGGATGGTCTGTCACAGAGGTCTGTTCTTGCTCCATTTTTGTTTAACGTGTATACCGCTGACATCCCAATAACAAAGTCTAGAAAGTTTGTATATGCAGATGATATTGCTTTAGCTTACCAACATAAGGACTTCACAGCTACTAAATAAACACTCACAAGTGACATTGCAGCCCTCGAAGGATATTTTAGAACCTGGAAGCTAAATCCTAACCCATCAAAAACGAAGTAGCCAGCTTCTACCTAAGTAACAGACTGGCTAATCGATAACTGAACATCTTTATAAATGGTGTAAAACTCCATCATAATGATCATCCATGGTACCTGAGAGTAACGTATAAATAGATCGCCTTAAAAGACGATCTTCAAAAAACAGCAGCTAAAATTAAAATCAGGGAAAATGTACTACATCATATTGCTGGAATAACTTGGGGAGCCAACGCACACGTCCTGCGTACAACTCTGGTTTATTCCGCTGCTGAATACAGTGCTCCCGTAAGGCAAAATAGCGCACATACAACAGTGATTGATGTCAAACTTAATAGATCCATTAGAGCTATTAGTGATACTCTAATGGAAACTCCACTTCCTTGGCTCCCGGTGCTGTGCAACATAGCTCCTCCAGAGATAAAACGTCAGGAGTCACTACTTAAAGAATTCAATAAGATCTTGAATTCTGGATCTCCCTCGTCAGAAAGGTCGCTTAAAATATCGAAACCCACCTCTTCGTACTGATTCTCAGTTGAGCAGTTCAACATTTTCGCCCAATACCAGCTGGGCCATAGCGAGGAACAGTTTTGATGGACGTAATAAGTTCCTTATTAATGCTCCATCAATACCTGTTGGTGGATAAACCTCCCTCGGAGTGAATGGACACTTTTGAATCGGTTCCGAACTGGCGTGAGTAGATGTAACTACTGGAAGTATAAATGGGGATTTACACTAGATCAGTCATGTGATTGTGGGGAGTCTATTCAAACAATGGATCACATAATTACACAGTGTCACCTGCGTTTTTTCACGGAGGGATTAGCTAATATGAACAGAATAAGTGAGGCAGGTCGTAAATGGCTCGATGGATTGGATTTAGCTTTGTGACAGGAGATCAATCACTTTTATTTTATATTATATATTGCATGACTTTAGGATCTTAATCCAAATACATATCTCAGCTTTAAAAAAATTACTGAATGGTAGTTGACAAAAAACCATACGATAAAAATATTTGATTTAGTGTAAGTAGACATAATCCAGAAGACAAAAGAAATTAAATTCATTTTCTGGGCCTATTTGAAAAACAGTTGTCAAGTCAAAGTCAAAGTAATTTATTTTATTCTCTGTATTTATATATTTGTAAAATTATAAATTGGCGCCCAATACTCACATTGCACAATCGAGGATAAGGCTCATGGGGCGGTAAAGAGTCCTGTTGCGTGTCGCTATAAAGGCGGAACAGGAAACAGGCCATCGCCATCAGACATCAGATAGTCTCCCAGTCTAACTGGGGCAGGGTTTGGCCTAACCTGTAAATCTGAGCACAGTTTGGACAACTTCTCACTGTTGAGCCGAATGTTAAGAGACTGCAGAGGCTGTCGGCCATGTTGGTTTTAATCCCGTAAGAACAATGTTATTTTCGAATCCATATTTTTTCATTAATTATTGACCAAAAGTTTTGTTTGAGATGTTATTTTAAACATTGTAATATTGCGCATTGGGTTTGCTTTTGTGATTTTGAATACATACGTGTAGTTTTGAAAAATAGGTGAAAAAAACTTCTTATATTATACTATCCTATCTTATCTTATATTTTTTTCTATAACACTAATTAGAAATTTACAAAGCAATTCCACCACGCAATTTTATTCTCGATCAAATGCAATTTGTTTGGAAAAATCTGTTGAAAAATAACTGTTTTATTTGGATACGCGTGATCGTTTGTACGGTTCGAAAATAACATTGTTCTTATGGGACTAAAACAAGATGGCCGACAGCCTCTACTCTTAAGTCAACAACAGTAAACCTGCAAGCCTTCCACTGTTTAGTTATTTCTGTTCAATCAATAAAAGTAAAAATTCCTGATTAATTAATTATTTGTACTATTTGAGAGTAAAGTAATGGGTTAGAACTAGCAGCAAGCTTGGTGCTAGTTCTAAATCATTAAATGTTCACCAAAAAATCATAAAATGAAAATTGACTTTGGTGAGATTAGGATTAAAAAGCCCTTTCCTACACCTAACCAGAGGAGTTGAACATTTCTCTGAAACATTAAGTATTAAGAGTCTAGTCGTGTTGGACTTATTTCACTTAAGAGTAATGTTAAATCTGGTACAGCACTGTGGTCACGGTTTGTCGAAAAATTATAATTTTTTACTTATTTTGAAAGAGTTTAAAAGTTGCCAGTGGACCAACTGTTTAATTGTTTTAAAAATATTGATTTAGAATGAAATAAGAAATGGTGAGTTTAAGTTAACTATTATTCTGAAATACATGAACAGTTAAAACGGTTTTGAAACGACGTAAAAAGTGTAAAGTCACAGTGCTTTACCGCATTTAACACTGCTCTTATGGAATATAAATCCAGTCTTTTCATGTTCTTGTGGTGATCAGTAAATGCAAAAATACAGTACTTACTATTCTATGTTTAGAACCTTCGTTTCAAATTTCCTGAAATGGTGAATAGAAGGCCAAAGCAGGCCACAATCGTTGGTAGCTATGGATTCTTCAAAAATTGCCTCATAACGCTGCTCATTAGGTCAGAAATATAGAATTCGCCGATCGTTTTTTAGAAAGGAAGCCGTGAACACCCGGCTTGTGAATCAATGTGCTCGACCGCGTGTGTATCACACAATAACGATCATTTTATCAGGTTCGAACATTTCACGCATGGACGTGCCCAAGACGTGTTTAAGGGGCACGTGCTTACTCGCTTTCATTACCGTTGGGGTACTAATACGGTAAGTACTTAAGTGTAATGTGGCAAAATATAAAAGTGCAATTTTTAATTAAAATATACTACTTGGGTCCCATAGTCACTATCAGGCTCCAAATTTATTAATAAATTTGGACTATTCGGTAGCCGAGTGGTCTAAGGCGTCAGGACTGAGCTTGGGTTAGAGACAATGCTGGTTATCCCTTTACTGGAACATTTATCAGCAATGTTCACCTTGTACTGTACTAGTTCGCCCCCTTACTCTGTCTGAATAAGTTCCTCGCACAGATCAATAGTCTATAGAGAATGGTAAGTTTAAGAAGGAAATCGGTATATTCTTTATATATATATAAAATAAATAATGAAATATATATAGTTAAATAATATTTATTTAATAAATAATAAAAAAAATAATTTAATAATAAATATAGATAAATAATATTTATAAAATAAATGGTTCCATAGAATTGACACAAACTTTCCCTTATATTAAACACTAAAAAATCTAAACTTTGAAAATTCCCAAATATGTTCTTTTGCCATAACTTAAAAACTAGTCGGGTTGGAGAGACGCTGTTTTTACTAAAATATTTTAAATTTTAATTCACATCTTTCCTAAAAATGTAAAATCATTATAACAGTTTTTGAGAAAATCACATTTTTGTATGTTTTTTGCCCATTAAAAAAACTAAAATTTCAAAAAAAGAGAAAAATGGTCTGGATATATTGGCTATACATACCAAATTTCATAAAAGTTGATCCATTCGTTTGGTCTCCAGTGAACTGCACATACACACAGACAGACACACATACGTACAGACACCAACAATTTCTTTTCTCGAAAAAAAAAAAAACACTTTTGGGTTCAGGAACCCCTAAAATGGATTTTTAGTCTAACTTGTAAAAGAAAAAGCTGTGGACGATCACAATACTTTCTATGCTAACGCATATGGGAGAAAGTAAAATTTATTAGACAAATCGCGTGGAAAAAGTGAGGGCGAATGATAGACTAACAAAGCACGAGCAGGATTGACGGACGATGAGTCTGAGTTCTGGTTATTTCCGGGGTTGATATCTAGTGGAGCGCCGCTAACAGTTTGGATGTGGTGTAACGGGGTTCTTCATGTTTGCAACTTGCTTCTTCTACAATAGTGTAACTGCACTAAACAAATTAAGGAAGGTAGGATCGTCCGGACGTACATAATTAATCCTCTCATTTACTAGGAAAGTCATAAAGTAGGAAGGTAGAGGAAGTAACCAGTTTGGTAGAAAGTGTTCAGGATGGTGGAGTGTGAAAATACTTGTATGTCCCCAACATTATAAATAACTAGAAACATTAGAAGTTCGAGTTATGGTCTTACATGTTATGGATTTAATTCAGCCTCTATGGTCGATATTTTACTTAGTTAAACGGCCGCACTAATTGTGTTACTAACATTGTTTTGACAATGTACCTCACATTCTGACGTGTGTTGGCAACCCTGATTACGACGGGACTGCGATGCATCCCTCCCCCACTACCCACCCACCTGCAGGTCTGCCACCCGGGTAGATTACTTCTAATTCTAAACGCGTCCTCGACTCCGACTCACTCAATTGCCCAAGTTTCCTTTATTGCCAGCCTTTATCTCTCAATCAAAAGTTCCTCCGTTACCTTTGGGTTTAATCACCAACTATCGTCTTCGGCTAGTTTCTCTTTCAAGAAATGCCCCCACTGTTACTTCATTCACGTTGTGCTGTAGTTGGTAATCTTGTTAAAATGTATTTTTTTTAAGGAGAGGCCGATGACCTTCTTAACTTTACTCTGCCCATTCCTCATAGACTATTGATCTGTACGAGGAACTTGTTCAGACAAAGTAAGGGGGCGAACTAGTACAGTAGAAGGTGTATATTACTGACAAATCTCCCAGTCTAAGTCGAATTCGAAGAAGCGCTATCTCCAACCCAAGCTCAAAGTCCTGACGCCTTAGACCGCTCGGCCACCGGATCGCGAAATTTGAGATCTATGTTGTTTAATGCACATATAAATGGCTTACAAGAGATTTAAAAAGGGAATTAAGTAGTCTTGAATGTATTTATGATTAGTTTTGCTTTAAAATTTAGAATTTATTAAATTCACACATACAAGGGAAGAACCATTAATTACTAAGGGTGAAATTTCACCTCACGAAAAATGCCTAAAACATGGTTTACTATTTCCAGAATTCGGTTCTTAATAATGATCGTATCGTAACAGTTGAAGTGTTATGTGTTAAGGGAAGAACTGTTCTAGTGGAACATGAACATTGTTAGTAAATAAAATTAGCCTATTTATAATTATTTTACAGTTAAATTTGTGTCTTTTAAAATGTAATTCTTAACGATTTTAAATAATAAAAAAACTGATAGTATCAGTTTGTGGTCCACTAGATCGCACCTTTGATAATCGGTTCACTATCTCATTATAATAATAAACATGAACCGTACAGTTACAATAGATTATATCTTAGACCGTTGAGGGTAAGATTGTATGTCTTATTGGGGCGTCGAATTTTCATTAGAAACCTTTATTTTTGAAAATTCGTTCAAAACGATAAGGCAGGTAGATTTGATTTACTGTAGAACTATTCTGTACTGAAACTCCTTTTCAGCAGCATGCATAAAAACAATTGAAGGATTATAATGCGTTATTTCCACGAACTTTAAGTTACGTTTTCGACAACTGGAAGATAACCCTAGAAGTACATTTTAAGGCATGTTTAC
The DNA here is from genome assembly GCA_035578905.1 of Stictocephala bisonia. Classification (NCBI taxonomy): domain Eukaryota; kingdom Metazoa; phylum Arthropoda; class Insecta; order Hemiptera; family Membracidae; genus Stictocephala; species Stictocephala bisonia. The sequence continues at coordinate 2,471,382 of JAQJVL010000062.1, read as the reverse complement.
GACAGCTTGAAGATAACCCTAGAACTACATTTTAAGGCATGTTTACGACAGCTGGAAGATTACCCTAGAACTACATTTTAAGGCATGTTTACGTCAGCTTGAAGATAACCCTAGAACTACATTTTAAGGCATGTTTACGACAGCTGGAAGGTAACCCTTGAACTACATTTTAAGACACGTTTACGACAGCTGGAAGGTAACCCTTGAACTACATTTTAAGACACGTTTACGACAGCTGGAAGATAACCCTAGAAGTACATTTTAAGGCATGTTTACGACAGCTTGAAGATAACTCTAGAACTACTTTTTAAGGCATGTTTACGACAGCTGGAAGATAACCCTAGAACTACATTTTAAGGCATGTTTACGACAGCTTGAAGATAACTCTAGAACTACTTTTTAAGGCATGTTTACGACAGCTGGAAGACAACCCTAGAATACATTTTAAGGCATGTTTACGACAGCTTGAATATAACTATAGAACTACATTTTAAAGCATGTTTACGAAAGCTGGAAGATAACCCTAGAACTACATTTTAAGACACGTTTACGACAGCTGGAAGTTACCCTAGAACTACATTCCAATGCACGTTCCTGATTTACGTGTTTGAACACAGCTTTAATGTAAGTTTACATACAACGACCGGTTGTGCAAATCTAGTGTATAATTGACTTGAAGATCTATGGGTGCCGTTAATACGCTTTTTAGACATTCTTATTTGCAGGTTTAAGCGTCAATATTGAATTAAAAAAAACACACGCTTCAACTATGGTAAAATGGTTTGTATCACAGATATATAGGGTACGAATCCTATGCTTTGATTGCTAAAATTTAACTGATAAAATATAACCCAATATTAATTAACTATAAACTGTTGAGAGAACAAATATTTGACTCTATTTAATAATAACAAATATGGACGTCAAGGTTTAGCGTAAATAATTTAAAAATCAATTGATCTTGTGATACTAGGTAGTGTTACTACTTTCTGAATACTTAAGTTTGGAACAGCAAACACTGCCTTTTTTTAAAATTAATTTGACAATTCATCTGGTCTAAGGAAGGTAAACGTGGTTCACCATATTCAACAAAGTCATCAAATATCGTAGATTTAGTTGGTTTTGTTATTTATTACCATGTTTTCCTGCATATGAAATGGGTATTTATTCAACGTGATACGTTTTAAAATATACGTCGACAATTCCTAACGACCAAGGACCTTTAAAAAACCAAAGCCAGGTAAGAAGGAACCAATTAAATAATCGAAATACTTTATTTTATGGGCAATACGAATCTAGTGATTCTCACAAGAGAAATCTCAGACGATTAAAAGTTAACACAAATTCAATAGGATTGCTCTTGCGAGCCATTGATTTAATTTCATCTCAACTTTGCGCATTTAAAGTTCTGATATTGTCTGCGCCTGAAAAACTTAAGCTTGATTTAACACATTGTTGAGATAAAGGAGCTTAAAACTATGAACATCACTTTTATATAAGGTTAGAGCTTTTAAAGAAGTAATCACGTTTTTGGGAAAATAACTTTTAATCAATAAAAATATTTAAAACATATTTACAGTTTTACTTGTTCTGCTCTTACACATGTTCAACTTAAGATGAAAATATTTAATTGCTCCAAAAATATCATCGTTGGTGTAAATGTGCTAACGTTTCAAAATCTCTTAGTTGTGAATACAAAGAAAAGATGAAATGAGTTGACAGTGTTTTTAATATCCAACTGAGTCAAAATAAACTAGTCGGCAAATCGGTTGGTTGGCTTATCTGGTAAGATGGTGACCAGTATTGTATTGATTGGGCTTAGACAAAGTAAAGGCGCTTGGCGTATTGGTAGGATTGTAGGTGGCTTTGTGATTGGCACTGTGATGGGCTTGGTGGTTGTGAAGACGCTTGGTTTTGTGTTAAGACCGACACTGATGTGTCAACTGCCATGCTTGTTTAAATGGCGTCTGG